>JASDQU010011721.1:51926-110930 GCA_032191745.1 Picea mariana
TGAAGGACCTGACAATTTCTCTGGTGGACGTAGCCCACACTGGGTGAACCATGTAAATATGTGTCTCTCTTGTATTGTGTGTCTCCTGTGTTTTGTTTTTTCATTTGTTTTATTTTATTGCTCCGCGGTCCTGTTTTTCTTAACATGCATTTCATTGAAATTGTAGAGATTGCATTGGAAATTTTGCATTTAGAAGCATACCATCTCTTTGAAATTCAAGATTAGTACTTAACAGTGTTTTATATTTTTTTATTATTATATGTTGAGTCATAATACCATCAGTTTCACGACCGCACCTCTTGAGTAAGCATAAGCCATTCAAATTAATGATGATTAATTAAAATTGATTAGAAATGATTTTATTTTTCAATGTACACAAACAAGTATAGGACATAGGGAGTGGTGAACTTCTCCAAGGATATTAAACTAAACGTATGAATCTGGCCAGGGAGTGGTGAAATCTATTGTGTAATTAGTGATGTAGGAGGCTCCACTCACACTGGAGTTAAGCACGAGGTCACACGAAGCTGGTTGCAGAGATGGCCCTCTAATACCTTCTTAGCGTAAGAGATATTTCTAGGGTTCTCTTCATATTTAGGGGTATTTCTAGCACCTTTACCTCCGTGAGAGATGGTGCTTTCAAGATTTCAGGCTTTGTTCCCCTTCCATACGGTGGACTGGACTTACGATTGTTCTCATGTGCATTAGTTATATTGTGGTAACTCTAGTTGCTTGACATAGGTAGCCACATAGGTTAATTGCAGGGGTTATTCTGTAGGTACCATGAGTTAGATAAGGGTCGAACAACACATAGAATTTATGCAGGATTACCTCTCCGGGAGGATCTAACTGACTGCGTTGTTAAGCCCACGAGGGCCCTTATAACTCATTCTGATACCTCCAATCTTTTGAAGGGAGTCTTAGGCCCCTCTTGGGCGAGACATACCTACTCTAGTGAGGGAGGCCCCTTTTCAGCCACTATATCCTATTTGTGTGCATTGGCCTTGTTTCTTTATTTTGGTGTGCTCTCTGACTATTAGTTGGCCCTAAGATTTGGTTTTGTATCTCGAGTCTTGAGTCATCGTGGAGAAAGACCAGCCTCCTCGCAGGTCTCGCCATTTGTTGAAGTTACCACCGCATCTTGAGTCTTTATCGAAGTTGCTTTCTAAAAGGCGTAAAGTTAATAAATGTGGTACATATATCTCCACCTCTGATCCAGGCGGATCTCCACATATGGAAGTAACTTTACTTTGTTCACCAAGTTGATTTGAAGTTGGCGACAAAGTGGTGAAAGTGGTGAACCTATATGCTTTTATGAGTTTTATTTTCTCATGCATTTTATTAATTCTTTGTGAGAAAAAAAGGTCTCATGCATTTCTTTTATGCTTTTATGAGATGCTCATGCATTTAATTATGCTTTATGATCTTTTGGAACAACTCATACATTATTATTCACTTTTGATGTAAAATTATTAATACTTGTGAGGGAAATTAGACTCACGTATTTATCATTAAATTATAATTTTGGAAATTGGTTTGTATGTGAGAAAACACCTCACACCAATTTTCCATTATTCTCAATTATAGGTTGAGAGAATCAAGGGCATGGTTGAAGAATCCTTGGGTGGTTTTGAGACTTTTCCCATTATATGCTTGAGGATAGTTTGAGATCCTACATTCATGGATCTTGTTTTTCCTCTTTTGTAATTAGATTTATTGTGGATCTAGGAATTAATGCACTTTTTTAAGAGAGAGAGAGAGAGAGAGAGAGAGAGAGAGAGAGAGAGAGAGAGAGAGTGAGGAAAAACTATATAATGCCTTATGTGAGCCCTATGTAGGAGGAGAGTAATGGAGAATTAATGAGTGGGGTTAGAGAGCCATAACGCTATTACTCCTAAGCATTGAGAGACTTATTCATGTAAGGAATTATCCTTCTTGATGTATGGAGAGATATGAGTGTGAGTAGTCTTATTGAATCCTCATTGAAGGAGAAGGCATATCTTATGTATTCACTTATGAGAAGGTCCCAACATCTTTTGAATAAGGAATGAAAGCGATCCGTATTATAGACAAGGGAAGGATCTACAAATGAGACGATGACAAGACCATTTTGTGGCCATGGCAACTTCACCAGTTATGGGTTTGAGCATGACAGTGTAAATGCATGCACACTTTGTCAAGCAAGTGAAGATGACATCCAGGCATCCAGAAACCAAGGAGGATTCCTAGAAGAATCATCCATTGATCCTTCTCACGAGGAAAAAATGGACACATCCCGAGAAGCAGACCAAGAGTCCCACGTAAATAAACCATGTGTATTAGATTTCTTGATTAATGTTGATGACTCTTTTAAAGTTCTTGAACAACATTATTCATGCATCGGATTAAATTTGATGGGAAAAATGGGATACGAAGGAGGAGGCATTGGAGCCAATGGCCAAGGTATGTTGGATCCCATCGAGGCAGTGGTTTGGCCTCGATATGTCGTGATAGGTTATGTCTGAAAGGATGTTGGAGAAAGATCCAAAACCACTTGGGAAGAAAACCCCAGGAAAATCACTGAGACTCTAGAAGTCAATAGTTCATTAAGAGATGCAATTGATTCAGTTCAGGCTGAGAGCACAACTTCTCATGATCGAGGATTCGAGACATCTCCAGGGAGAGATGAGAATCACAATGTAAGAGTTGATGCCACCTCTTCTTTCCATTATGCCTCCAGAGGCAACTCATCGAGGTATAAGAAATATCGAAACTCGAAAATTCCATTTGATTATAAGCATGTTAATAATATACAACAGAGCTTGTGGCATCGAAGACCATGCAATTTTTTTGGATTGAATAACCATGCAGTGTACCAGTGTTGGAAGAGAAAATCCTTGTATAGGAAGGTTATGGAAACCAGGAAAAAGACGAGGATAGAAGATCGCTCTCCACACACAGAAAGGAGCAGGGGAAATACACCTATGAAGGAGAAAGGCTACTGCAACCATTGTAGTAGAGATGGACATCATGAGGCCACTTGTTGGGCCTTGCATATAGATCTACGTCTAAAGAGGAACAAGAACACCAGACAGACACCTCCGAGGGAGACAACCAATCAAGCAGTGCTACAGGTAAAACTACCACCAAGAGGAAACCAACTACCAGAGAAAGGAAATCTTGGTAAAGAGGACATGTTTGGTATAAAGACTGAAGAAATGGGGAAAATCCTTTAGTGAGTCGATTGTGGCCATCTTTGTAAATCACATGTCACGATTCAAGCCCCATAGAAGGGAATTGTGTAAAAGTGAGAATTGTTTGAGATCACTTCATTTTTTTGCACATGTTGATATTTTTAGGCCACCCCACAAAAGAACCTTTTGGTCTCCAAAAGTATCAACTTTATCTATATGAAAATGTCTTAAAAAGGCACATTCCTTCAAGACTCCTTCACCCATGTAATTTGGAATTAGAATGCAAAGCCAACACCTGCAACTGCTGCAAAGCAAATGTCTGGAAAAAAACACATTCCTTGTCTCCTTCACCTATGTTATTCGGAGCTGAAATGTTGAAGCCCACATCTGCATAACTTGCAACTTACAGCTGATGATACATGTATTAAAATTTTGAAGTACCTTACTTTCCAAGAGTTTATAATCATACTCATTGGTCAAGTTTACAAGGAATTCCAAAATAGCTTAGGCAAATCACCTCATTCACTGATTACAATGATGATTACAAAGAAGCTTCCAATGATGATGATGATGATGATTACAATGATGATTCCAAAATCACCTCATTGTAATGATGATGATTACAATGATGATTCCAAAATCTTTTGATTCGATGGATCTCCAGATACACATGCAGAATTGAACACCGATTCTCATGCCTGCATGCTCCAGTCTTGGAACTTGTGTAAACCACGAGTCTGCCCATATTGTTTCTTTAAACAGTGAAGGTTATCCATAATGCCTTCGAAGATACCGAAGAAATGATTCTTGACAACAAATAACCTTGGCAGAGTGCATGTCGATTTAGAATAGGATCACCATTGATCTAAACGATCTCCATCATATTCTGCTGTTGCAAGTAAATATTGATTTTTCTGGAAGAAAATATCAGTCATTGCACCACTTCATGAGTTCTGCCATGAAAGTTATGACTTGAAAATAAATTCATTGGATACCAATGGCTATATGATCAACATATTCACATCTTTAGTGTAATAATCATGCACCAGATCTCAACTTTGTACGACAGAGAATGTTGGCTGGTGGTTCAAAACTCACACCCATTTGGATATTTTAATGATACATTGCAGGCGATGGACTATAGTGACAAAAAATACATCAGTTGCAATGTATAGCAAGATTGCAACATGTCTACAATCCTAAAGACACGACCTCCGTAGAGATTTACAGGTACAAGTTCCCTTGAGATCTGTTAGATAAACATTGCCAATATCCTCGCTGCCTACCTTGTGGATTACGCTGAAATGTGAGAGGTTAAGAGGGGCTTCGGCCCTGAGGTCCTGGATGGCCTCCCAGCCAACATCGTTGTTGGCCTTGTGGTCTGGCTCGAAGACCAAGATTCTGACCTTTTTTTTTTCCATTAATGATGATACCTTCCTCCAAGTAAATCGAAAATTTGCAAACAACATAATTAAAGTTTGCAGAAATAGTAACCACTGCTTACCAAACCAACACAAAGTACTTCCCTTTTGCATGGGGGGTCTCCTTATGCATGGTATATTTCACAGAATTCCTGCTTGATGGTGGGGTCCATGTTGATCTGCATCCTTTGATATACATAACGCTAGTTCATTGGTAGAGGCATTGTACTTGTTCACAAAAGGTCTCAGGTTCGACCTTCAACCTGCACATGAACCATGGTGTCAACCTACCAGAAAATTCTTTGCACCAGAGAATTTCTCTGTGCCACAAACTGAAGGTCCATGAATATGAATCAATACATGGATACCTAGTGATAATAAAATACCTTCAGCGCCACCACAACTTTCGGGCCTTCGACAATCTTCCATCCGCTAATCAAAATTATGGGATTGAAACACAACCATAGCAAGTAGCATGGATAGAAGTATGTGCTTAAACTCAACAACAAAGGGTGTGGGTTCCAGAATCCTTATGGAAAGATTTCAATTTTGAAAAAATTCCAACCACTTCTTACCCAACAAATCGAAGGTTCCTTCGTTCTGCAACTGTGTTTCTTCAAAGATCGGTGCTGGAACATTGACCACAAGCTCTTTCGTAGCCTCTTTCTTGGTGGGTGTGTTAGCAATCTGCCTACTGCTTGGTTTATGGAGAATTTTGGGATGTAAATTCCAGCACTTGTTCTCCCAATGGCCACTGATTTTACAATAACCGCAAAATTTCCTTCTCTTTCCATTCAACGATGCATTCGTGACATGAGGACTCGGAAGGTGTGATTTATGTTTCGTCTCACTCCTCATGGATACATCTGTTTTCTTAATCCAAACTTTCTTCATATGATGCTTAGCTACATTATGGTTATAATATATAAAACATAAATCATTCTTCTTATTTGCAACGAAAGAATTTGAATGACTTTTATACCTTCCTGAATTGTCCTTGATCTGATGAGGACAAGTTGGCTTGATTCCTTTCCTGGAATCTGATGGTGTAGAAGTGGTTTTTGAAGTGGCTCTTACTTCAACAGACTTTGAGCATTCTCCATTCTCTTCATTGCCATAACCCAAACCTGCAAATCGTGCTCTTTGTACCACCTCTAATGGCTGAGTGACTCATTGGCCATGAATTCCAAGTCCACCTCCTCTGTATCCCATCTTCGTGAGGAGCTTCATGCCCACGTTAGTTTCATACAGAGAATACATTGAATATGAAGAAACACCATATACCTCGGTTTGAGTTTGTGCATTAATGGTAGAAGGCTCTTTGTCCTCTATCCGTTCACCATGTTGTAACTTAGCCAAGAGATCATCCTTGGCTTGCAATTCGAGCTACAATTCTTCAATAATTTTGTTGATGAATTCTCCATGAGGTTGAGATATCTCTTGAAGCTCTTGCTTCTCTTCTTCTGCAACCTGCAAAAGTATCCTCAACTCTGGGTTTTCAGCTTGAATGCTGTGATTTATCTCTTCTAATTCTTGAAGTCTTTCTGCTCGCTTTGCTCCTTTGCCTATCCTACAAAGCAGTCAGCTTGCTCTGATACCACTTGATTCGAAAACGGACAAGTACTTACTCTACACAAATTTTCAATCGAGAATCATTTTCTGACGAATTATTTGCATAAGGATTAAAGGGCATATGTGTCCATTATTAACCATGATTTTAAACAATAATATATAACACACATGAACTCAAAATGGAATAAGCATGTGAAAAGACAAGAGAGATACAACCAATGCTGGTATATAAGTTCGCCCCTCCTGGGCTACGTCTCCGGACCCGCTTCAATTGGAATACAAATCACTTTCATTCCTTCTTCAAAAGATGTTGGGACCATCTCATAAGTGAATACATAAGAGATGCATTATCCTTCAATGAGGATTCAAGAAGACTACTCACAATCATATCTCTCCATACATAAGGAAGGATAATTCCTTACATGAATAAGTCTATCAATGCTTAGGAGTAATATCATTATGGCTCTCTAACTCCACTCATTAATTCTCCATTACTCTTTTCCTACATAAGGCTCACATAAGGCATTATATAGTTTTCCCTCACTCTCTCTTAAAAAAGAGCATTAATTCTTAGATCCACAACAATAGGATCTAATTACAAAAGAGGAAAAACAAGATCCATGAATGTAGGATCTCAAACTATCTTCAAGCATATAATGGGAAAAGTCTCAAAACCACCCAAAGACTCTTCAACCATGCCCTTGATTCTCTCAATCTATAATTGAGAATAATGGAAAATTGGTGTGAGGTGGTTTCTCACATAAAAACCAATTTCCAAAATTATAATTTAATGATAAATACGCGAGTCTAATTTCCCTCACAATTATTAATCATTTTACTGTTGGGTATGTGTTATATTCTTTGCATGTGTGTGTGTGGGCGCGTCAGATTTGACAACTGCATTTGACGATCCCAACTTACTTTGATTTTTGTGTCATGTGCTTCGGTCTCTTCCTAGGGGGGTCCTAGGGGTGTCCCAGGGGGGGAATAGGTATGCCCNCCCCCCCCCTGGTTACACGCAGCGCCCCAAAATTGTTTTTTGGACGATTTTTGCTATTTTAGAGAATTTTTTTTATTTTACTGGATATTGCTATTTTTAGCGGTTTTGTAAATTAATCCCAGATTAAGGGATTAGGGTTTTGGTAGCTATGGAATACCTAAAACATTGTGTATATTGTATGTTGAATGGTGAAATTAATACAATGAAATGTTGAAAGGTGCGACACCAAGGAAGACTGGTTTTCTTTTGGTTAAAGGTTTCCATCGTAAATCTCTGTGTACTATGTGTATGAGCCATTGATTAATTTCTGTTTTGCTTAAGAATTTATATGCATTGCTTTACTTTACAGGTTTAAAACTTACATTTACATCAAAAGTGAATAATGATGTATGTGTTGTTCCAAAATCTCATAAAGCATAATTAAATGCACGAGCATCTCATAAAAGCATAAAAGAAATGCATGAGAACTTTTTTCTCACAAAGCATTAATAAAATGCATGAGAAAATAAAACTCATAAAAGAATATAAGTTCACTACTTTCACCACTTTGTTGCCAACTTCAAATCAAATTGGCGAACAAAGTAAAGTCCCTTCCATGTGTGGATATTGGACTTATTCCATGACAACAGTCGTGTCGTCTATTTTACACACTTTATGTTTTCCTCATGAAGGGAAAATAATGATGATTGATCAATTGTCCTTTTCACATGCTAGTTCTAATGCATCAGTTGGACCTTCGGTTCCTGTGATCAACAATTATCAACATGAAACTAAGGATGTTGGTGTCAGAATGTATTCCTCTTTCATCGGTATCTTTGATTCTATGGCACCAATTCATCACATTCATGTCATTTCCAGTAAGTCTTCGTCGTCGATGAGGTATATTCATTTTCGTACTTCGTACTTCAACAACCCTTGGACCCTAAATTACCCGACTATGTTGTACAAAGGTCAATTGCGCATTAGGATGGCAATGCCATTGTCAGCGGAAAAAATTGCGTATCAGTCTATTCTTGATGCTACTGCTGACCCATATCCTTTCTCCTCGCAGACGGATGAGGAGGATCCTTTTCTAGAGCCTGTATGGGCCATCCAATCTTCTTGTTCGCATGATTTCCTCGATGATACTTTACCCTTGGATGAATCCATCTTAGAGGCCATGTATGGTCCTGATAGGCCTTGGGATGTTATGCATCATTGCTCCTATTTCCTCCCAGAGCTTGTTAGGATTGAACATGATGACTTTAAATCTACCTTGAGTGAGATGGTTTGTCATGTTGTTGTTCCATTAGATATGCATGGTATCTATGTCGAAGGAAACATGGCAAATATTTCTCCTACCGTCACGATCGACATCTCTCAAATTCCTGGAAAAATTGAGAACGTATATATTTGTGCAAATTGTTCTCCTGAAGAAATTCAAATCTACATCGATCTTTTCAAATAATTTTGTGATGTATTCACTTGGTCGTACAAAGAGATGCTAGGGATCGACCCCAACATTTTTGAACATGAGATTAAGAACTATCTGGATGCTCGACATGTTCGACAATGTCTTAGAGTTGTTAATCCTAGGAAGGCCTCTGCTATTAAGGAAGAGGTAGAGAAGCTACTTAATGCTGGTTTCATCTACCCGATTCCCTTGACTGAATGGTGTCTAATTCCATTCCCTTCAATAAAAAACAATCTGCATATGTATGTATTTTTGAGAACTAAACAAGGCTTGTCCTAAAGACAACTTCCCGACTCCTTTTATTGACTAGATTCTTGATGAGTGCGCAAGAAGCAAAATATTTTCTTTTATGGACAGATTTTCAGGGTATAATCAAATTCAAATCAAACCTGAGGATTAACATAAGATAGTGTTTATTTGTCCTTGGGATACATTTGCATACCAGAAAATGCCTTTCGACCTTAAAAATGTCGTAGCAACCTTCCAACGCGCCATGACCTTTTATTTTCACGATCTCAAGCATATTGTCGAAGCTTACGCATATGATCTTACTTCTCACTCTCACAAGAGAGTAGATCACTCCACTCACTTTCAATTAGTATTTGAGAGATGTTGTTACTATCGTATTCGGTTGAACCCTCACAAGTGCATCTCTCGTGTTAGGTCTGGCCGTATTTTAAGATTCTTAGTATCTGAGCATGGGATCATGGTAGATCCTATGAAGGTTAAGACAATACTTTGATTTTCTCCCCCATGCAACATTCAACAACTTCAAGGTTTACAGGGGAAGGCTAATTTTTTGCGCTCGTTCATAGTGAACTATGTCGATTTAACTAAGGGTTTCATGCATCTTTTGAAGAAGGATATTTAGTTTATATGGAATGAGCGAGCCCAAGAAACTTTCGATTCTCTCAAGAAAGCTTTGGTATTGGCACCTCTGCTAAAGCCTCCAGACTACATTAGAGACTATTTTATTTATATCGTTGTGTCCGAAGGGACAGTTGGTATGTTTATGGTTTAGGAGGAAGATGAGCTCCATGAGAACATTTTCTACTATCTCAGTCGAAACCTAGTCGGTCTCATGTAGAGAAACTAGCCTTGGTCGCCATACATGCAGTTCAAAGATTACAACATTATATATTTATTTACAAAACTACCATAGTTGCAGATATCAATACATTTCAATATGTCTTTACCAGGCATATCATAGGGGGGAAATACAATAATTGGATTGTTATTTTGCAAAAATTTGATCTTGATTTCGCTTCGGCGAAATCTAAGAAATCGCTAGTTTTTGTCGAGTTGATATCAGACTTCCCTCGACTAGAGGACATTTTTCATGATGATTCATTCACAGATGAACATATCTTCCTTATCTCATCTTTGGACCCCTAGTATGGAAACATTATAATTTATCTTCAAACCTTGAAGCTATCCTAACATCTGTTGAGAGATGATCGACGATGTATACGTTATCAGGCTAAAAACTACCTTATCATCGACGACACTTTGTATCGTCGAGGAGTAGATAATATTTTACATCGTTGCTTAACTCGTGAGGAAGCTGAGTCTGTTCTCAATGAATGTCACGGTGGGGATTGTGGTGGTCATTTATTCGGGCTTGGGACAACCCAAAAATATTGCGAGATGGTTAGTTTTGGCCTTAAATTTTTAAAGATTGTGTTGAAGCGGTTAAGAAATATCACCCTTTCTAGGTGTTCGCTCAGAATATGCGCTCGCACCCAACTCCTCTTCACCCAAACGTCACCTTCGGTCCCTTCACCAAGTGGGGGGTAGATTTTATGGACTATAAACCAACTTCAACTAGGGGGAATCATCATATCATTGTGGTCATGGATTACTCACTAAATGGACAAAGGCCATGCCCACCGTTAAATTTTATGGTAAGACTGCAACATTTTTCGTATTCAACCAAATTATAGCCCGGTTCAAAATCCCAAGACAGATTGTCATTGATCATGGCAGTCACTTTCAGAATGAAATGATGAAAGAGTTAGCGTCAAAATTGGGGTTTAAGCATGGTCATTCTTCCCCTTACTATCCCTAGGAAAATGGACAAGTAGATGCGGTGAATGAATCTCTCAAGACCATCTTGCAAAAAAATGTCAGCCAAAGTAAATCTGACTGACATCTGATGCTTTACCCTGCGCTTTGGGCATATCAAACCTCGGTAAAGACTTCCACCAGTTTCTCTCCTTTTTAGTTAGTACATGTTGTGGAGTCTATTCTTCCAATTGAATGTGAAATCCCTTCCCTCAAGCTAGCAATTGAGCTCCTACTTGACACATCCGATTTTGAAGAATGCCTCATACACCTAGAGCATCACGATGAGTAGCATCGAGATGCCTATACAACTATCAAAGTGAATAAACGACGTGTTAAGGTTGAGTATCATAGGTCTGTCTATCTTCGGCAGTACATTGAGGGTGACTTGGTTCTCTTGTATGACCAAGCCAAAGAACCGTTGGGGGTAGGCAAGTCCAACCCCATGTGGAATGGTCCTTATATCATGCGACTTGTCTTAGAGAAAGGAGCCTATGAATTGGAATATTATGATGGGAATATGTTGGATGAGCCCATAAATGGGATCTACCTTAAAAGGTATTACACTTAATCCCTCAAATCTTGGGCATGACCTTTTGTATACTAGTGTATCTTAGTGTATACACATATTTTCCTTTGTGTCATCAGCTTGCTTATCAGGGTTTCCCTTGGTTGAAAGATCTCAACTAAGTCTTCAATTGAATTAGGGTTTGCGGATGGTGCTAGTCGTCATACGCGGAACATGGCTTCTATTGCTTGGGTCATTTACTCACCCAAGGGCCAACTGATGTCTTCAGGTGGCATTCGTCTGGAGCCATCAACAAATAATGTGGATGAGTATAGTGTCATTATATAGATATTACATGACGCCATCTCACATGTTGTTTGATATTTATAGTTTCGCCTGGAATCCTAGTTAGTCATATGTTAGTTAAATGACAGTTACAGTGTGTGAGACCCTACTATACTCTGACAATTCCTACAGGTACAGTTGTTGGAACGATACTTTGATTTTCTTACATATAATCACATACCTAGAAGTTCTAATCATGTATTCGATGCATATTCTAATTATATTTTAGATTGGAATTTGTCACATAACTAAGCAAAGAAAACACATTCATGCATGTACACATTGTAACATATATAAGTAAAGTCGAAGACCAATTTTTTTTATATTTCATCCTTTCAAAAAATATGGTGTCATAGTACAAATGGGGCTCACACCCTCAAAATAAATATATGACCAATATATAATATGACCATGGAATCTACGATTGTGGCACCGGATGTGTACCATGAAAGCACACTACGACGTTTGTGAGACGTCGGAAGAGTCGTACCCATGCACAGGGTACACCCACCACTTTGCATAACCTCTAACACATCCTCCACTTGAGCCATAGGAATCCTATACGTCAATCGAGACAGGTTCCCATGCACATTTTGCATCACTCTCTCTGCATCTCCTCCTGTGTGCTCATCTCCTCGGATCCTCCGCCGATGTCGTGGGAATCCCTCTGGCTGTGGTGGACCTACATCTGTGTAACAAAGCAATTGTTAATACTTGATACCATACAAAAATATTTGCGTTTTTTATTTTTATTGAAAAAAAATAAAAATGAAATATATAAAAACATTTCTTACCAATATCATCGTAGAACAAACCTAGTGGAAAAGGCATATCCAGATCCCCTCTGTAGTTGATCCCTCCGTAAGAGTAGTCGTCAATGGCCATGACCTATCAATGCCACTAGAAAAAAAAATCATCATTGTAGGGGGTTGGGACCCTACCGCCTCCTAGCTGCCTCATCACATTGGTACACTGTGACATGGTTGGATCACGCTTCCCATGTGGATTAATCTCTACTCTAGGGCTCAAGCATGGAACCCACTCAAAGAAAAAACTACAAAGAATGGATGCAAATCCAAAATTTCTCTTTTTCCCTTGTTTGCAATCTGTCAACTAGCTCTTCATGTTAGCCAATAGTAGGGTACAACGATAATAAAAAATAGGTCTTAAACACTCCACCACATAAAACATGAGTGGCCTTGATGCCTGGTGCAATGAGGCTAACCTCGAAATCTATGTAAGTACAAGCATGGCGATATTTAAACTCAGGTTATCAATCGCCCTGATTGGGAGTTGGCTCCCTACTTTATCTGTGCTTGCAACATAGTAGGTGGCAATGTACTCCTCCATAGTCATACCACCCCAGCCACTCGGGCCTTGAGATTCACTACCTCGCCTTAACGAGACAATCCTGTGATAATATATATATATCATCCACTTCAATCCTCAATGGTTTCCCATCGAGGTTGAAGTACTCTCTCCTTGGATCCCAGTAGTTTACTAGCAACTAGAGTAACATCACTTGAACCCTCATTCCCTTGAGAGCCAAAAATTTATAAAGGCCACATATTTTAAAATCTTGTTGGACCCCTGCATCCCTTCCCACTGCTACATTTATCTCTTCATGCTCCCTCTCCCTCCATTCAATCACTATCATGCAAAGGAAAAAGACATTTATTTAGTTAAAACCTTTAAAAAATGTGTTCACAGACTTGTACACAGGATAACTTTGTAACAATCATGTATAAGGTTTCATATACGTGAGAATGCTTTGATTTTCCCATGTATATGGGGTCGTATACGTGACTCGATGAACTGTCACTCATGTACACCCTAATTTCCATATTAAGCCCTCTAATACTAAAAAAATGGGGCCTAAAATTGAAATTTAAACCATTGAAATTGAAATAGAGGGGATGGGCACTTACTTGGTCCAGATGGTTGTTGATTCTGTTGATTGCAGCTCTCGCAATCAACACTTAAATATCGTGGGAAAAATGGCCTAAAATACACTATGTGGGTGAAAAAACTCAAATGGTATTGTAAAATGGTCTATTTTTACTATTATTAAAAATTTCGTTACCCACTTCATATAGTTTGTGCTAATTTTTTACCTTATGGACTAATAGTGCAATGGAAAGAATTGGTTATTGGTGGTTTTGTCCAGGATTTTTGCGGTTTCCAGCGTCATACCACCCGTTCATGCCTTTGGCGGGTATATTATTTCATCGACATATAGGATAGGTTTTCACTCTGCTTTGAATTCATGCATCATCCTATGACTGTGATCCATACGACCTAGGTACAAATCCATTTATTAGCGACACAAAACCTTCTTACTGCTACTAGAAGTGTCATTATTAAGTGGTAGAGGCTTACCAAACAAGGGTGCCCTAGTTAGAACCTTTGTGCCATTTGATGCCCATGCAAAAGTTATTCCATAGGATCGAGAGTTCCTTATAGTTCCGATATGACTTTGCATTCGAACCAAGCATTCTGACAGTTATCTATGGGACTCCCCTCGAGTCTTGGTTAAGCCCTTTTGTGACTCTCTAAAAAACAAAAAGATTACTGAGTGAACTTGTCTCTTTCACACTCGTTAAGAGGCTTTGAAAGGACATCTATTTGGTGTAATTTTAATCCTTTTTCGACCAAGTAGACTACTTATGAAAAAGTAATACTCTAGTCACCATTGGCTAGAATATTTCTCCTAGGTATTATTTTATACTTTTTTCGGGACTAGGGGACTAAATCTACGAAAAAGGACATTCTATGGAAGTTAATCATTCCATCATCTTGATTGTAGTATTGAGCCTATTATTGATTCCTACTTTCTCATTATAAGCCTCTTATCTCAGCAATTTGAATCACTATCCAAGTAGAGCCTTTTATATATTCTTTGTAGCTTGAAACCCTGTACAGTCTGTATAGTACTGACGTGGCAGCTGACGGTATAGGTCATACGACCGTAAAACTGACGTGTCATGGTGCGTTGGCACTGACATGGATAGGTGAAGATGTGAACAAGTTAGATCATGACACGTGGCACCACTACAAGGGTGACATGTGGCATGGGATGATGTGGCAGGTATAGTTGGCATGAGCTGACGTGGTGCGGGTTGATGTGGTAGTGAGTTGGCAGGTTGTTGACTGGGAATGATAGCTGACAGGTGGATGAATTGGCGTATGAAATGTGGCATTTATTTGAGCAAGTAGTACGGTGCCACGTGGTCTAGTCCTGGGCTTCCATGTGGCACCCATCTATTGGTCGACAATTTTTGGCAAAAGTTTGGAGTTCATGGGAGTCGACCCCGTGACCTCTAGTCCGGGTGATAGTGACTTGGTAGGGTTGGGCTACTAGCCCGCCTTTGGTATTTCTTATTAAAATATGACACAAAGATTTTATTTAAGTTGAAATGTGTTTTCGTTTGGGTGGAGTAAGGGTTGGGGCCTAGCCCCAGCCCCCGGTCGCAACACTCACCATATACCGTTGTAATAAGACCCTATTCCATACACGTTAGTGCGCGGATAATCGTTGGGGTATAGCCCCTGATCACATTGGAATCACATACGACCTAGACCTTTCACATATGGCACAGAGTAGTGGGTTAGCCTTGGTCGGCCGGGATAGCCCTTCGACCAAGGGGGGTAACCAAAGGCCTATTGACTAGGGGAATAATGGAATTGGAGTGCATGGAGCAGAAGCTTACGACCATATGGTCGGTGCACACGGCCATGAGCCAAAAGTAAGGGGGCCAGCGCATCAGGTATTAGCCCGAGGCCACATGGAGCCACTCCATAGTACCAAGAGCTCGAGAGAAAAGGGTTGCGCCCTAATTATTTGCAAAAGTGGGTTTTTAAACTATGTATACTGATTTTTATTAATTTTCTTAGTAGTTTTGAGAGATTTTGGCCCCTTTTTAGGCTATATATTGGGGAGAAGTTGGGAGGTTGTTACCCACTTCAAGTCTATATAAACTAGAGGTTCTTGAAGCCAAGGAGGGATGTTCAGAGTAGAGAAATGTTGAAGTATTGACGATCCAAAGCCATTTTTATGCAGGGAAGCCATTGAGGAGAGCACCTTTGCGGGCCATTTCTCAAAGCTTCGTTCATCTGTTTTCAGTGCTGTCAGTTTTTTTGGGTTCTTGAGATCTGATAGAACAAGAACAGATCAATTTGTAACCTTTTTGAAATTTTTATGATGTAATTTTAAATCTTTGAACATAAATAAGAAAGCCTCACACACTAAGACAAAGGCCAGGAGACGTAGGCGAGATTGTCGAACTTCGTTATCAACTTCTCTTGTTATGGTTTGTTGTTGCTTTATGATTATGTTCAGATCTGTATATTGCTTTATGGTTGTCATGTTTCATCTATAATTCTTCCTCTTTCATTAGTTTCCTAAATGGTAATTTAACTCATGCAAAATAACTTAACCATTGTCGTTTAAAAGATCTTTTCGGATCAAGTGGTATTAGAGCTAGTTGACTATTGGTTTTTGAGTTTGCATGATTACCAGGGAAAGGATGAATTGTGGTGAAGGTGAGGTTGTTGAAGAGAATCCATTGATTGTATTGAGAAATAGAACTTCTCAAAGTGAGAAGATGGCATCATAAGAGGGACTTTCTAATGAGGAGAAAGAGTTTCAAAATACTTTATTCGCCATGTCAGAGATGATGAAGGTTTTGTATGAGGATTACTTGGAACAGAAGAGACCGATTCTAGGTGAATATTTAAAGGTCAAAAGTGAATAAGGAGAGGTTCCTCCTAAAATTCCTCCATCACCTCCTTCTTCTCCTTCAAGTTCAAGTTCTAAATCCGCTGCAAGAAAACATGTCCATAAACATAAACATGAAATGCATTTACTTAATCTTGATGTAAAATTTGAATTACCCATGTATGATGGTGAAGTCAATGCAGAGAGGATTGATAATTGGGTCATACAGATGGAGGTTTATTGCAGTGTGCAACAAATCAAAGATGAGGCAACTCACATCAAGTTGGCATCGCTTCGACTTACAGGCACAACACTCATTTGGTGGTAAAGCAAGTTGCAAAATGGCACGCAACAAGTGGGTAATGTATTTCCATCATGACAAGTTTTTGTTTCTACACTTTGAAAGCAATTCTATCCTTTGGGTTATAAAGAGAAATCCTTAATTGAATGGCAAGGTCTTAAACTAAGAAAGGGACAAATAGTGCAAGAATACATAGATGGATTTCATAAACCGGCATTGATGTTAGATATTCCTTTACATACCCAAGGAACTCTTATGAAGTATATAGGAGGTTTACCTGCACATATTACAAATAATGTATTTATGTTTGGACCTACTAATCTTGATGAGGTTTATGTTCAAGCAACATACATTGAGGCAGTGAAAACAGGAGTTGGTGTATCAGGGGAATCGTCTTCGAGGAAAGAGGACAAAAGGAAGTGGAATGGCAAGAAGGAAAATTCAGTGGCAAGAAAGGAAGAGAAGCCCTCTTGCAAGCATTGCAAGAAAGAGGGGCATGATGAGGACCATTGATGGAAATTGCATCCCGAGAAGAGACCGAAGTGGTTCAAAGAGAGGAAAGGGAGGAAAACAGTTTCAACAACATCAAAACCTACAAACTTGGGATCAGATTCAGGTGATTAATCTAAAGTCTCATTGGTTGGTTTGACGGGTAAAATTGGTGATGGATTTTATTCTAGAAGTAAATTGTTTCACATAAGGGTCATAATGAGACATACTAAGGTCAACACATTGATATATAGTGGATCTCAATCTAACTTAATTTCAGAGGAATTGGTTAAACAATTGGGATTAAACACACAGATGCATCATAAGCCTTACTCACTTAAATGGATAAGCAACAATCATAAATTGCACATAACAAAGCAATGCACATTAAATTTTGCAATTTCATCTAAGTTTGTGGATGAGGTAACATGTGATTTGGTGCCACTCAATGAATGTGGAATGGTCTTAGGAAGTCCTTATTTGTATGATCGCAAAGCAATCTTCTACAGGGAACATAATCAATATCACTTAATCAAAGCAAGCAAAGAATATGTGGTTCATGCTCATCATTTAAAGGAAAATAAATCTCTTAAAACAATGTAAAAATTAAGAAAGGCAACTCATAAAAGCAACATGCTTATAATTATTTCAAATCAAGTAATAAATCTTAAGAAAGAACAGGAGATGATTGTAGAATGGAAGATCAATCACACTTTGCTTCAAGATAAGCTAATGTCGTGCAAGTATTACAAGCATATTAGCTCATTTGCAGTCATATTTATGATGTTATCATTAGTAATGTTTTCAACATGGATGATAGTGGCTTCAGTAAGATGTGACGGAGTACAAGTGGCTAACAATATGCTGTCAGTTATCATGGTTGTTTTACAGTTGATCTTGATGAAACAGGTGCACAGGACAAAGTTTAAATATAGAGAACAAGTCGGGTGGCCTATCCCGCACTTGATGATTGGTCAGTAACCTTTTGGAGGACCAAAAGTTATTTAGTGGGGAGGTGTGATCCAAAATTGGATCTCAGGACCAAAATGGGTCTAGGAAGGCCTAAAAATCAAAGTGCTCAGAATGGCTTCAAAAAGGATGTGTGCATAGGACTCATCGATACGAACCCAACACAACTTGAACAGACTCAAACAAACGTCGTATGTAAAAGATATCGCAGTCTATTCGTTTCGCCAAACACGCAAAAACAAATGCTAATTGTACAGTCCATATAGTGTTGACATGGCAACTGACTGTACAAATGACATGGCAAGGTGTGTTGATGCTGATGTGGACAGGTGCATATGTGGATGAGTCAAATTGTGACACGTGGCACCACTACAAAGGTGACATGTGGCACGAGCTAATGTGGCAGGTACAGTTGGCATGATATGATGTGGCAATGAGTTGGCAGGTTGTTGACTGGGCATGACATCTCACAGGTGGATGAATCGATGTATGACACGTGGTAGTTATTTGAGCAAGTAGTATGGTGCCACGTGGCCCAATCCTGTGCTGCCACATGGCACTCATCTATTGGTAGACATTTTTTGGCAAAAGTTTGGAGTTCATGGGAGTCAACCCCATGACCTCTGGTCCGGGCGAAAGTGACTTGGCAGGGCCAGGCTACCAGCTCGCCCTTGGTATTTCTTATTAAACTATGGCGCAAAGATTTTATTTAAGTTGAAATGTGTTGTCGTTTGGGCAGAGTAAGGGTTGGGGCCTAGCGCCAGCCCCCAGTCACAACACTCACCATATACCATTGTAATAAGACCCTACTCCATACACGTTGGCGCGTGGATAACCACTGGGGTCTAGCACTCGATCACGTTGGAATCACATACAACCTGAACCTTTCAGATATGGCGCGGAGTAGTGGGTTAGCCCGGGTCGGTCAGGATAGCTCTTCGACCAAGGGGCGTAACCAAGGGCCTATTGACCAGGGGACTAACATAATTGGGGTGCATGGAGCAGAAGCCTGCGACCATATGGTCAGTGCACACGATCGGAAGCTAAACAGTAAGGGGGCCAACACGCCAGGTATTAGCTTGAGGCCACATGGAGGCACTCCATAGGACCGCAAGCTTGAGAGAAAAGGGATTGTGCCACAATTATTTGCAAAAGTGGGTTTTTAAACTATGTATAATGATTTTTATTGATTTTCTCAACAGTTTTGAGAGATTTTGGCCAATATTGGGGGATATTGGGTCCTTTTTTAGGCCAGATCTTGGGGAGAAGTTGGGAGGTTGTAACCTACTTCAAGTCTATATAAAACAGAGGTTCTTGAAGCTAAGGAGGGAGGTTTATAACAGATAAATGTTGAAGGATTTTTTATTCAAAGCCATTTTTATGCATGGAAGCCATTGAGGAGAGCACATTTGCGGGCCATTTCTGGGAGCTCTGTTCATTCATTTTCAGTGCCATCAAGTTTGTTGGGTTCTTGAGATCTGGTAGAACAAGACAATATAAGTTTGTAACCTTTTTTGCACTGTTATGATGTACTTTTAAATATTTGAAAAGAAATAAGAAAGCCTCACCCACTGAGACAAAGGCTCGGAGACGTAGGTGAGATTTCCGAACTCCGTTATCAACTTCTATTGTTATGGTTTGTTGTTGCTTTATGCTTATGTTTAGATATGTATATTGTTTTATGTTTGTAATATTTCATCTATAATTCTTCCTCTTTCATTAGTTTCCTAAATGGTAATTTAAATCATGCAAAATAACTTAACCATTGTCGTTTAAAAGATCTTTTCGAATCACCTGTATCATAACATTTCTTTTCCTATGAAAAAACAAAAAAAGACGGGTGGGAAAATAATATTATCTCATATCGGCAGTGGTCGTGTCTCCTTTGAATAGAACACAAACTTTTGAGTCCACTTTCATCCAAAGTTTGGGTTTATCATGACCTGAGGAAGATGAGATCATTACTTAAAGTTTACTCCTCCGACAGATTATTCTTCCAGTCCCTATGGAGATTTTGTTGATGCCTCATGCATCACAAAGTTTTATCATCAATTCTATGTTGTTTGAGTTATCCATATGTCTCATGCTCTTGTTCAAATGAAGTCTATAAGTCTATGTTGACCATTTCTCTAAACTCTTGACTTTGCATGTCGACCATACCCTCAATATATCTCAAATTCATGTGAAGTTGTATTCCTACCATGCACCATGGTCCTACTTCCATTATGGGTAGGTAACCTTGAACCCAACAGTTGACATCTCCTCATTTGTCGCTAACTAGGGGGTTTCCCTTGTGTTCGACGATAAGAAATCTATTCACACATTGGGATTCATGTAGTGTCTTGGATTTTGTTAGCCTTATTGGTTGTTTCCTCGCCTTTGTCAACAATATTTCTTATTTGCTACTATTCAGAGGCTCTCTTTCGTGCACTACTTGCATTTGGTGCATACGAGAGACACACAAGGTTGTTGGTTTGTGAACATCATATTTGTTTGAGCTCTTCCTAGTCATCAAGATATTGTTGTGTACCTTTTGTTGAATGATGAGAGATTTCCTAATGCTCTCCTTTCAGCGGGTCTCCTTCCATCGAATTCAACTAATCTATTCTGGAAATGAGACCTAGAGTCTTATGAGTACCTAGAGGATTGCAGTCATTAGTGACAAGTTCTCCCGCCATCGACAATTAGGAGTACATCAATGTCTCATGATCAATGGATTCTTCAAGTGTTTGACCTCAACACCCTTATTCACACTTGTAGAATGTACTCAGTGCCTTGATACCTAATTTCATTATCGATAGTTTATCTCACATTTTTTAATGGTATACATTAATGACTGGTAATCAAAAGAAGTCTCATTGTGTTTGACCTCAACTCCTCTATTCACATGATGTAGACTTGCACCTTCGACGAATAGTGTAGAAGACCTCCAGCTTATAGTAGCAACATTCCTAATCTGTCATTGTCTTTTACTGGACCAATACCTATATGACTTCAATGATCATGGAAGATAAAATTGTACTCCATTGTATACGAATATCTTTAGATTTGTTTTGAGACTGGATTCCACTGTACCTTGTTCGTAACTATGACAGCCTATGGCACTTTATATTGCCTATTAATGGCCATGAAAAACTATTTGATATATTTCCACATGGATCTGCAATGTAATTCAGATTGGCAACCATGTGTACAAAGTCATTATGAATTGTAATATTCTCATGAGTAACTAGCACTTCCAGTTGAGTCTCCATTACTCCACTTATGCGAATTATAATGTATTTCTACCATTGCAGATACTCCTCTATTATCACCCATTAGGGGGCATCTGTTACAACAAATGTTTCCTCACCCCATGCAACTTTCTTGTATGGCCTTTCCATTTCCCTATGTAGACTTGAAGTTCCCTTTTGTACCTTCCAAAGAAAAAAAAAACACAGTTTTCCACATATACGTGCCCTATCAGTTAGACAACATACGTATATGGAATTTGATCCACTACATCCCACGCACATCTAGTTTGGTGCTCAAAATAAAAAATGATGTCGGGTTTCCATGCCATGTCACAAGATCCATGATCCTTGACCTTCCATATACTGGAAACGCTCTGACTCGGCCCTTCAATTCCATTTGAAGGCTATAAATTGAGCCATATCCAAGCCTTGAGGGATTGGAACAATTCAACTTTGAGACAAAGACACTCTGAAGAAAATTCACCCATATTGAGTGTGCATCCCTTAGTCCTTGAAAGTCTGAACCCCTTGTTCATCCCTCAAGCTCTTCCTTCTTTATGATGGAGAACCTCATTGGCTCCTTTATATGAGCTTACCTTTGGTGGAGGATTGAAGTGGTGGAGGCCCAGTTGGAGGGACTTAGTTTCTCGGTTCCGTTATAGGTCGTTACATAATTTTGTCACCTATATACTTCTATTGATTATTTTAATAGAAATACTCTTTTCTTGTCCAATTGATATCTTGAAAATATTCGAATTATTATTCCATGGGCGTATTTGTCATGTATGTTAATGGATTATGATAATATATATGCTAAAATCATATATTGTCACCATATGCTTGCGTATATTGGTTGTTGAAGACAAGTTGCAGGTATAAAGCTTTGAGTTGTGTGCTCAATGGTGGTCTTCATCAAACGTCCAGACGAAGTAGGCTCTTGGCCTTGTCTTGTTAGCATTTCATTTATATAGCATACCTGGAATCAGATTTGATTTCTACATGTCATTCCGTCTATTGTGGTTTACCCCATGCCATAGAGATATTTTCTTCGTAACATTCAAAGAAAATCTCATCAAAGCTTTGAGTTGTGTGCTCAATGGTGGTCTTCATCAAACGTCCGGACGAGGTAGGCTCTTGGCCTTGTCTTGTTAGCATTTCATTTATATATACCTGGAATTAGATTTTATTTCTACGTGTCATTCCGTCTGTTGTGGTTTACCCCATGCCATAAAGAGATTTTCTTCATAACATTCAAAGACAAATTGGATAAGATTCATTGTTACCCAAGGAGGTTAGTGACATCATTCTTAATAATGGGAGTGACATGAGTTTCCAAATCAATCTTTCACTAGGAAACAAAAATTTGGGTAGGGAAAGGAAGGGTTGATAAGACACTACTCAATCTCTTATGCATGAAATCCAAACAATCATCGAACCATCATACAACACAAAAATCAAGGAGTTGGTGGGGGAATATATACCATAGAAGTAAACAATGACATCTCCTCTTGATGTAAGACCTAAATTGGCATATAGATTCCTTTCAAAAAAAAACTTAGTTTTGTTTCAAAGTGTCAAACCAAGATGTATGTGGAACTAGACTCATCTTTGGTGTTAGAGACCACTATGTAATATTCAAACAAAATTGTAAAATTCTAGGAAATACATAAAACAATCTCAAAATGGATGGATTTTCATTTGGGGGGAATATTAGGTTGTATTGTCGCTTTGACAATGGGACCCATAAGCTATAATACATTTCTTTCAAGAGTGAGAACAATGGGATGAATATTCTTCTAGGATCACTCTTTTTAAATAGACTTCCTAATTTTACCCTATTAGTGAGAAATCCTCCATGGTACCCATCTAGGTTGAAATCCCATACTTGCCTATTCAATTTTTGCATGAATAAACTTTTATGATTATTGGGGACAAATCAAATGTTTATCTAAAACCAGATCTTGCCTCTTTCAACTCATCTAACATAATTGTAGCTAAAATATGTGTACAAATGGACATGTTGTAATTTCTTCTAAAATACATTATTTTAGAAACAGGGTATAAAGATATATGGTAGTTATTGGACTATCAAAACATTCCCTTGAAATGTTGATATTGATGTTCATATGGGAACTTGAAAATATATTTCCCATGGAAACAATGAGGAAGGACTAATAAATATTTACACATTGCAAACACTACTTTATAATTTGTTCAAGTCTCACTAAACCATGTGTAGTGTCTCCAAGGCCGAGCCCTTTGTAAGTCTGATGTATGAAATGAATTGTAAATATGTGTTATAGGTTGGTGAGCCAAGTTTGTATAAGCCAATGGGCTTATGTGATTATTAGGCCAAAGAGAGAGCCTAAGGGTTGTAGGCCATGGACCTGATTTTGTACTTATATGTATGTAGCACATTAATAAAATATAAACACCACTGCGTGCAGGCCGACATGATGAATGAGTGATGGGGGACTAAGCATCCATAGAGAGGGAAATGGATTAGGGGCTGGAAGGTGGGAAAAGGGGATAAGTGTTAAGCCTAGGGGGCTTAAGTCTTTGGAATAATATTTTATTATTATTCCAAAGAACATGTGCATTTTATGTTGTTTATCCTAAGTTCTTGGCAAGGGGAAAATGTGCAAAGCGGATGCATGCTGATGGAACGCATGCAGTTCCAAGGGTGACAAGTGTCAACCCTGGTGCATGAAAATAAACGACCAAGATGAGTCGTGAGAGGGGTTCCTCCTCCATTCAACCCTCGACTGCCAGAAGGTGAACTAGTCTGACTCCTGTAGAGAAACCCTCGTGCATCCTCTGAACCAAAAAGGCGTGTATCTGTGTTTGTTCTGGGATAGCCGGTACATCCCCTGTTTGAACAGTTCGAACCTGTGTTGACCCCTGCGTGGATTGTTTGTCACGCGTCCCCGACAACCAGAGCGTGAGTCTATCCTATGTTGGTGGATTGAGAAATAAGAAGTGACCTGCCATTGTTGAACCTGTTGGAAAGCCCGTGTCTGTTTTCCCCGTGGGTTGTTGTGACCACGCAGTGCTGGACTGTGTGTGGCTTGTTGGCCAGTTGTGAAACACTCTCTCTCCAGGTGAGAGAGGTGATTGAGGTTGGAAGAACAGGTGGTTTGGCTTGTGAGCGACTCTCTCTACAAGTGAGAGAGTGAGCAGAGGAAGGAGAGAACTCCTGGAAGGAACCCTGTAGCTGCCACAGAGCTCGGAGACTTCCGGTCCGGTCTGTTCCTGTAACCCAAGGCAAGGGAGGTTAGCAGCCGAAGGACTGTCTAGGTGACAAAGAAGGTGTATACTCCTGGGGTGGAACAGGCATGTGGGGAAGGAGAGTCTGTGGACAGTGAGCATGTGTGGTTCCTGGGAGAGAATCCCTTCCTTGTGACTGTGTGTTTTCCTGGTAACCTTAGCCTATCCTAGGATTCCTTGCCTTGGGTTGGAGCTTAGTCCCAGCTCAGGGGTGACCCATTGCTGAGCTGATGAGCAGTGCGGTCTAAGGCTGGGAGGTTCGTGGAAGGCCTGCACTTGGTTGGTGGAACTGCCACTGTTTCAAAGATAAGTACTAGATGATGCTTTAATTATGTTTTTGTATCTTTGTGTATTATAATTATCGTGTATTCTGTTGTGCATTTGGATTAATGTTATTGCCATGGATTATTTATGTTAGTAATATTTCTTATGCTTACTCTGAGTTTAAATGTATTTCATTGCTTAAATGCATGTTTTTTTATAACCTGAGAGTGAGTGTTATATTTCAGCAAAGTATGGTAAAAGAAAGGTTGCTACACCATGCATCCCCAAAAAGTGAAGGAATGAGGAAATTACAAGATGAAGTAATATCCAAGATTCCATTCATGCTATCATGTTTTACTTGAGAGCCATGGAAGAACAAATAAAAAATGAATATTTAGAGTCCCTTGTTGAAAAATGGAAGGACACTCATGCAATTTGGAGGGACATAGAATGAGAAGATAGAACACCCAAATTTGGGGATGTAAAACACCCAACCCCTGAGTCCTTACTGAGGTTGATGGGGTGTTAAAATTTCACTTTTCCTTAACCATATCAAAACCTCTTCTCGAGGGCACCATTATCTTTTTCTCTTCAATAGATTTCCAACGATTATAACTATGCTCAGATATAAGTCCTTGATAAAAATTTATCGCCTTCCAAATTTTTTCTTGGCCCTCATCAATCCAAAAGCCACTTCACTGACACGTGGCTCCCAACCACTTGTTCCCTCTCGCATGGAATTGACGTGGCACCTAGCACCTGGCCCATTGAGCCTTAAGATCAATGGCCCCAATCACTTGGGCCAACATTCATCTTTGTCGAGATTCTTATGTTAAAGAGTCATACACCACCCCCAACTGACCTGCTCTGAAAATGATCACCTTGATGGGTTTACCTTCCAGATCTGACGGCTCTCAGGATTTGAAAATCAATGATATCGATCTTGTCAACACCTCAAGCTTACTCGATAGTTAATGTCTTCCCAATTCTTCACTTGCCAAAGGGATAATGGGTCCCATTATGGATCCACGAATAAGAATCATTCTCGTCGGCCTATCAATCAACGATTGTCGTTTAACCCCAACACCTCGTCGTCGTCGACACTTGTCCCTATCCATGCCAAGGGACCATGCCTTGACATCCTTCGATGAATGACCAAGATCTAACATCCTCTAAATGCGATGACTCTCGTCCCTTGACATCCAATGACCCAAATCACATCGACGCCTCAAACTTGTACAATGGTTAATGCTCATCCCTTTAACCTTTTTCCAGGGTGAACATTCGGGACCCATGAAAGATCGACAAATAAGATTTAATCTCGCATAATCACCAATTAATGGTTGTCATTTTTCCTCCATATCTCCATCATCATAGTCGAATCAATGCCAAACTCCTTTCCTTCAGGTCATCGACTGCCCTTTCGCCGACGATATTGAGATCACATCAACGACCCAGAGTCCATGGATATCACCTTTGACAAAATCGATGGTTCCAATTCCTTCTTGGGTTTATCTCATGTTTGTTAGCTCTCTTGAGCCATCACTTCAACTTCACCAAAGTTTACATTACTTCGTCAACTCTCTTGGGTTTTTCCCTGAAGACGATGTGTCGGGCACCGACGATCCAAATATATCGACCTATGGATTCAAGGGTTGGATTAAGACACCTATCTCCAAACTTAAAATGGATAGGGAATCACACCTAAACCTCTCTACCAATCGTGGGGTAACATGTGGATCCTCCCATGGCTTGATGTGGCTATCCATGTCATCAAAAGGTTGACACATGGCCCTATCATCACCTGCCACCTATCATGACATGTGGTACTTCCATGTCATCAATAAATCATTCTCCTTTCTCCTCTTTTGGGTAAAGACTATGGTGATCAACGTTGGAGACTAACTATCGCCCAAATGAATGGTCCTCGTTTTATCCTCTCTGGATCTTTGTTGTCATGCATTTCTTGAACACAACACTCGCTTTCTCATATTCAATACTCTGATGACGATGCATTTGGCACCAATGGTCTAAATCTCATCGAATTCACCTCCATCGAATCGATGATCCATATATTTTCCCATGCCTTCATCGTTATCGACACTCTTGGAAAACATGCGACCTTACCAACCTCCCATGCTATGATGAAGACACATCTAGATCTGAGGGTCTAGATATATTGGCATGTAGTTCCGATGACCATGATTAAAGCGAAGGTCTAAAGACCTCCTCACCCCTAGAGGCCCACTTTCGTCCCATCGAACAATACCCTAGTGATACCTGTCACCAGTAGGACACACTAGTTTTCGAGTTGGCAAGCCACATCATCATGACATAATTGTTCCCTTAGTATCACTTAATTGGGGTCTAAGGAAATCTATGACCATGGTTAAGCCTTTCCTCTACACTGATCGACATTTCTCGTTAATCCATAATCCCTATCATTGTTGACACTCTCTGGGAAATACTCAACTTCATCAACCTCCCACTTTTGACGACGATGTCGCTAGCATCAACAATTCATATCTCATCAGGGTCACTCCTGATGAAACGACGTTCGTCGTTTAATCTCAAGGTTCTCATTGTTTTCGAAACTCGTCGTTCTAACCATTGATCCACTTAAGGACTCGTCCTTCGGACGATGATACCTTCCCAACGAAGGGATGAGATTTAATCTCACCCATGAGTTGAACCATGGTTCTCGTTTCATCCTTAGACTTTTCGTCACTGTCGCTAGACTTTATACAAGTCCTAGCTCTTAATCGTTCACGATGACAATGCCCTTCCTTAATCACTTTTAAGTACTTCTAGTCCCAACAAACAGTTTAGATCTGATCGCCACACCAAGTCGACCACTGCAATGGTTCTAAGTCTTGTTTTCATCATTGGCTCCATACAAACCTCAACACTCGACTACTCCCAACAATGGTTCCCATTAATGAAGGGCTAGGATTAACTGGACACACCGGTCCACCGGTGGCAATTCCTTCTGGCTTAAACACAGGTTCTCAATATGGGTTAACACCCAATTTAGGGGCTCATCCAATTTCAAGGATTCTTCAAGGTTCTAACTAATATTTCAAGAACTTGGACCTTGCTCAGGAATCTATGTACGACATACACATTCCTATCACAATCATACAATTGTATCCAGGACCACAATCACAGGAGAAAACCATTTGTATATTTCCTTGATCATTCAAGATAAAATGCAGGGTCTTCCTACTCAAATACACATTACACATGCATTTCCATACAGATACTTTTCACTTCAAGTTAAAGAATTCACCAAGGGAATAAACATTAACACCATTAACTAGGCATACAAATTTTCATACCACAACTACAAACAATATTCATTTGGTCTTGATCCATTTACACCGAGTTAAGGAAGTACTCATCTGCTACAAATTTTTCTATCCAACTAATTGTGGGTGTTCAACTTTCCACCCAACCGTAGGCTCTACATATTGAGTCACTTCAGTAGTAGGCCGCCCATGTGCCAGGCCATGATACCACCAGGGAATCTCTTTCAAGTTCTCAAGGAGGTTGGTATGTGAAGGTTACTATCCTTCTCTCTTGGTGATCATCTCCTTGCACCCACCTAGCCTAGGCCTCATCGAGGTTTATCAGATGCCCTTTCCAGCATCAAGATTGTGGCCTCTTAGCTCGAATTCAATATCTAGACACTCAGATGGGTCCTGCAACCAGATTTTTCCTCTAAGACTCACATTTCTCTGCCCATACGTGGGTTCACTCCTTTTAGACTTGAAGCATCTACTCTTCTTTTCCTCTCCCAAAAATAATCATATAATTCTCTTTGTCTCTCTTGCATGTACCTGTGTGATTTTCTTGCATACATCGCTAAGGAAGGTTATCGACTTGTCCTATTTCTTATGTCAGAAGGAAACTTGTTGGTCAATCGTGGGGACTCGTGGTGATATTTATTGTTTTCCTCTAACTGATAGACTTCTATCACGCCACACAACCCTACATACTTCCATTCATTGAGTGTGGTTTGTTTCTCAACCACCAATCCTCCCTCATTAACCGATTTTTCCTTGAAGTCAGAGTCAAGGGAAATAATTGAATATTTCCAAATTAAATATTTCAGCAAGGAGGCTTAGGTCATTTAAGCATGATGAACCCCTCTCTATTTTTCCTCACTCTTACCTCTAATGGTATCATGGCCAGTACTTTTAAGGCTTCACCCTACAGTCAACTGTTGGCATTATCAATTAAAAATAATACATTTACAATATTTACATGCCATTGCATGGAAATCATTAATTATGATTAATTACATATAATCAGGGGTTTAGAAAGGGGGTATTGCAATCCCCTCCCCCTTCAAAAGGAACACCATCTTAGATGTTATTCTCAACAACACCTGTCGTGTCTTTATCTTTCAGTTGTTTCAACGATGTAGTTCCTCTTCTTGGTCTGATCCTTTCTAGATTTTTTTCATTTAGCACCTGCCCACAACAATATCAGACAACAAGCATATTAATTGACAATTTCATGCATAAATATTTCATTTTTGTTAAAAATTCAAGGGGAAATATTCATATTAGTACAATACTTATCTGTGCAATTTCATGGATCTGCATCCATATGGCTATCTCATTATCTTGGCTCATTGTTTCTTTGACATACCTATTGTGCTCATGATCCCAATAAAAAATTTACAAGAGTTATCGAAGTATCCTCTTCCTTGCGATCACTCACGCTTTAGGACCAGGCTCAGGCATCCCCTTCTCTGCTATACAATTCCTCTGGTGATCCATATTGGCTTGCCAATGATTTCTCGCACAAGAAGAGATTTAGAGGCTTCATCGAGTCTTGCAGCTGAGGCATCCCCCAAGTTCGCTTTGCCGAGGCATCCCTCCGACTTGTGTTACCATGACACAACATTCTCTATGGTGACCATGGCATATCACATGGTTCTGATGTCACAACAATAGCCTCTTTCCATGATATCATCTTGAAAACCATCATCTCTCCCTTTAGGACAAATATTTCATCTCACCTGTATCACATGCACATAGTAATCCATGAGATGCCATCATAATTTATCAAAAATATCAAATTTGTTACCCACATATTTCTAATTCCACATTTTCATTTTCAGATTTGTTCCACACAGGAACCAAATTCACAAGTATGAGATTCACCTTCTCATAACAATTTGGCTCTTTTATACCCAACATGCTTTGGTATTCATTATGGACTTACACTGTTGTCATATCCAAGACTACCTTTCCTTTGATTCCATCTTCACACACCAAAACACATTTTTAGTTTATCATGCACATACATCTCCATTGCACACTTGCAGTGGTTTCCAAACAATTCCATAATTGTCCATACTATCAATCACATCACATTTATCGATTCAATCATATAAAATAAAATGATTTATCATTCCCCACATATGCATCATTTGGCATACCAAGCTCTTCCAAATGCAGTCAAGCATTAAATTAATTTAATCAATGAGTCAATGTCCATGGCCACACTCATACACAATGCACCCTTACATTGATTTCAATTTACACATTTCATATTAGGAACTTTGCCAGGGCGCGTTGGAATTCAACCAACCTACAATTCAGGGATCATGTATCCACATTCATTATTACAGTAGGACTGCTCCTCCTTCTTTGAGTTGATCATGGCCTCAAATCAACACACATGAAATTGAAAGTTTCACATGAATGCATTCCAACATTCGTCCTTGACTAATAACCAGGGTGTCATTATTCATAGACATCAAATTTCTCTCTTTACCATCGTTACAACTCTGGTAGAATATTGGAAGTTCCTCCTTCCATATTGGTCAGTCCTATACATGCCCACTCATGAAAACATGCATTTCCTCAATGCATTAAGTCATGCTGCGTATGAGCACTTTTGTTCCCAATCATCCTCAATTGGTCAATTCATTTATGACACAATTGTTCATGAATTTTCTTGCAAGGATTTGATTCATCCTTGGCTACTAGAGGTTCCTCCCTCTATCATTCAGGTTCTTTTTCCTGAATCCTACCCTGCTTGGGTATCAATGACACACAACAATCAATTTAAATCAGCAAATAATTTCATATATAATTCAACACATCCATATACACTCTGTCACATTATCCTCAATGTTTTTATGAGTGTAAACACAATCATATTTTCGACTATCTCTAAAGTCGTGAAACTATCATTTTTCTCATGAAAAAAAATTTACATACACCAGTATATCAGTCTCCTCATCCCATAGAAATACAATAAACATCAAGAGAGGACTTATGGGTATCTTCCCTCCTTCCAACTACTCCTACATAGTTTGGAATTTTCAGCTTAACTCAATTATTCCCAAGGCTTCATTGCTCTTGCAACATCATGGTTTAACCATGATTATTTATTTAAACATATTCATCAAAATTGTTTTCCAATTGTACTTTTAAATTTTACAACTTTGTTAACCAAATCAAAGTTTTAATAGTGAGGAAAGAGTTCCTCCTTTTTAAAAAAAAAATTATTGCCTAGAAAATTCATCCCCTTCTGGGATCTGCCCACTCTCTTCCTTGGGCAGTTTCATCCAAGTTTTCATTTTGACATTTCTTGGATGTAGAATCACACTACATCATCCAAAAATAATTCAAAATTCAACATCATGGAAGTGCATCTATGCACCTCAACCATAATTGGAATCAAGGTGATCAATCATTCACTTGCGTGCACTGCATGCATGCATTATATTTTAAAATGTAATCTAGGATTCTTATACAAATATGCTTGCATCTCATTGCCTATTTTTCCATCAGCCCTTAATGTTATGAATTTGTTCTTCTGACAGATCTCTTTACACAGTTCCTCCATAGGAAACTTCTTCAACATGTAACTTCCTTGTTGCATATCCATCATTTCTTGATATGGTGTCAATCCCGAGTCGGCCTCAACTTTACCATTTTAGTTGTTTACCCGATATTTCATAAGTAATATAAGCATGCATTCCTATTATGCATCCAAGTTTTCAGGTTCACACATGCACATTATTCCATGGTGCTTTCATACACTATGCACTTTTCCACGTGAATCAACATGTTGTGTGTGTCCACCACTGGCACACTTCATAGTTTCACTTGCACATTTGATTTTATCATTCCACTCATGATTGTTCACAATCATTTACATACAATTTTCAAAGGAATAATGATATTTCCTTCTACAATAAGAACATAACACTTCTTGCTCATTACTCTTTCAACTTTTGTATTAGATATTTCTTAGGAATGGAGTGCACCCACAAGTTATTATTCCATCAATATTTTTGGACTCTCAACACAGGGTTAGCCATGCATCCATGGTATCATCTAATCCAGACAAGTACTCATTTGCCTTAAAGCTCACTTAATCCTACCTGCATCATGCAAACACAATCCAACAAGAACCACTCTTTCCCAACTGGTATAAACACAATCCACAAATCAGAATTTTAAATGGGTATTAACAACGTTAACCAGGGTGGTAATATGAAAAAATCCAATTTCCTTTCATGATTCAAACCATTCTTGGTCAACCAACCTTTACCAAAGGAATCATTTCTTATCATTCGCTCTAACTGCCACTTGAGCATATTAAGCCATACCCATATGGCCACCATCCATCTCTGGATGTCAATCTGACCCATTGGTCATCCAAAAATGCTCCAACAGTTCCTTTAGAAGATTCTATATATTAGTCCTTAATTAATCATTACAACCTTATATTCATAAGGCAATAACAATAGCACCATCAACATTTCATTCATATGTTGTTAATTCTCAAGATGACATCACGTTTTTATTGACTAAATTGGTTCATCAATAGATCATACCTTACAGCCAACCATAGGTTCTAATAAGTCTATTTCCATGTTGTATACATGTTCAATCATTTCCGTATGGATTACAACATATCTTGTGCACCAATCATCTTACCCATGCCTTCAGTGTAGATGTATCCTAGTTGTTTGTCTTTTTGCATCCACACGCATAGGCCTGCTCTTAGGTTAATATGCATATACATTTCTTTAATAAATCTATGAGATCATAAGATTTCCCTCATTACTCTTCCTCTTTTATGAGGACTAGAAACAATCCAAAAGGAATCCTTATTTACTCTTACATATATGGATTATTCCAACAACAAGCTTCATTCATTATAGGTCAAGTAAACTAACCTTACAAGTTCCCATCAATCCTCTAAACATGAGGAATTTCACATACTTGGTTTAGTCTTCTATTTAAGTAGTAATTGGCGTTGACAAGGTTTATATAAATCCATACTAAATGCTTTAACCACAATGGGTTTTCCATAAGAGTCTTATCCCACATATAAACAACCATCATAAATGTTAGAGGCTCCAACTGCCCATGCTTAGAGGAAACATTGCAATCACTAGTTCGTTCATTATTTAAACTTAAGAAACCCTTAATAAGATGCTTCCATTTTAACCATTCACATGCAGTCTTACCCTTAATGCTTGTCATCATATCCCCACTTCTGTAGGAGTGGTTATCATTCTAGCAAAGAAACATTATGCTTCTTCTGCTTAAAATCAACATGTAACTTTTCTGCTGTAAGGAATTCCAATTTTTTTTTTTTAATATGCAATCCTTCATCTTAAGGAGCTTATGCAGATATTAAATAAAGTTTTAACGTAGAAACACTTTTCAACAGGCTCATCTTATCCTTTATATACCAATCATGTGACTGATCTCTGACCCATCCAGGCCTAGTGTTTGAACTCTACTCTAATACCACCTTGTAATACACTCGACCCCCTAGTCCTTACTTAGGTTGATGGGGTGTTAAAATTTCACTTTTCCTTAACCATATCAAAACCTCTTCTCGAGGGCACCATCATCTTTTTCTTTTCAATACTTTTCCAATGATTGTAACTATGCTCAGATCCGAGTCTTGGATCAAAATTTATGGCATTCCAAAGTTTTTCTTGGTTTCCATTGGTCCAAAGGCCACCTCACTAACACGTGGCTCCCAACCGGACGTTCCCTCCCACATGGCATGACATGGCACCTACCACCTAGCCCATCGGGCCTCTAGATTAATGGCCCCGATCACATGGCCCAAAATTCATCATCATTAGGGCTCTTACCTTAAGGATTCATACACTACCTCCGACTGACCTGCTTCGACAACAATAACCTTGATAGGTTCATCCTCTAGATCTAATGACTCTCTGGACTTGACAATCAACGATCTTGATCTTGTCGATGCCTCAAACTTGCTCGATGGTTAACAACTGCCCAATTCTTCACTTGTCAAAGGGCTAGTGGGTCCCACTACGGATCCACAACTAAGAGTCATTCCACCGACCTATCGATCAACGACTGACATTTAACCCCAACACCTCGTCGTCGTTGAAACTCGTCCCTATCCATGCTAAGGGACCATGCCTCAACATCCTCCAATGAAAAATCGAGATCTCACATCCTCTGGATTCGACAACTCTTGGCCCTTGACATCTAATGACTGAAATCAAGTCGACGCCTCAAACTTGTACAATGGTTAAAGCTCGCCTCTTTAACCTTTTTTCAGGGTGAACATGTGGGACCCATGATGGATCAACGAATGAGATTTAATCTCTCCTACTTGTCAATTAATGGTTGTCATTTTTCCTCTAGATCTTGTCATTGTCATAGGCTCAATGCCCAAATCCCTTCCTTTAGGTCATCGACTATCCTTTCGCCGATGATATTGATATCATGTCAGCGACCTAGATTCCATGGAGATCACCTCCGACAGAATCGACGTTTCCAATTCCTTCTTGGGTTTATGTCATCGTCATAGGATATCTTGGGCCATCACTTTGACTTCAAGTACCGAAGGTCCATATTTTTCGACCTATGGATCCAAGGGCTAGGATTAAGACACCTATCCTCAGACTTAAAACGTGCAACGACTCACACCCGATCCCTTCTACTAATCGTGGGATGACATGTGGATCCTTCCATGGCTTGATGCATGGACTGACATGGATATCCATGTCATCATAGGGATAACACATGTCCATGTCACCACCTGCAACCTATCATGACACGTGGTACTTCTACGTCATCAGGACGCCATTCTCCTTTCTCCTCTTTCGCGCAATGAATATGGTGATCAACGATGGAGACTAACTCTCATCCAGATCAACAATCCTCATTTTCTCCTCTCAGGATCTTCATTGTCATCGACATTTCTCAGGAACAACACTCACTTCTCCCATCTTCTATACTCCGACGACAATGTATCTGACACCAATGGTCCAGATCTCATAGAAGTCACCTCCACTGAATCAACGGTCCAAATATTTTCCCATGCCTTCATAATCGTCGACACTCTTGGCCAACACCTGACATTACCAACCTCCCATGATCTGACGATGACACATCCAGATCCAATATAATAGATCTCCCGGCCTGTAGTTCTAATGGCCAGGATTAAAGCGAAGGTCCAAGGACCTCCTCACCCATCGGGGCCCACTTTCTTCCCGTTGACCAATCCCCTAGTGACACCTATCACCAGTAAGACATGTTGGCTATTGAGTTGGAAGACACATCATTATGACATCATTGTTCCCTTTTTATCACTTAATTGAGGCCTAATGAAATCTATGACTGTGGTTAATCCTTGCCTCTACACCGACCGATGGTTCTCATTAATCCACGACCCCTATCGTCATTGACACTCTCTGGGAAATACTCAACCTTGTAAACCTCCCACTTTTGACGATGATGCCACTGGAATCAATGGTTCAGATCTCATCGGGGTCACTCCCGATGGATTGAAAATCATCATTTAATATCAGGTTCTCTTTGTCTTTGGAAATCATTGTTCCAACCATTGATCCACTTAAGGACTGGTCCACTCGACAATGATACCTTCCCAATGAAGGGATGAGATTTAATCTTACCCATGATCCAATCCACGGATCTCATTTCGTCCTTAGACTTTTCTTTGTTATTGCTAGACTTTAAACAAGTCCTAGCTCTCAATCATTTATGATGGCAATGCCCTCCCTTAATCACTTCCAAGGACCTCTAGTCCCACCGAACGGTCCAAATCTGATTGCCACGTCAGGTTGACGACTACGATGGTTCTAGGTATTATTTTCATCATTGATTCCATACAAACCTCAACACTTGAGTACTCCCAACGATGATTCCCATCAATGAAGGGATATGATTAACTCACCACACCAGTCCAACAGTGGCAATTCCTTATTTCTTAAACACATGTCCTTAATATGGGTTAACACCCAATTTAGGGACTTAGCCAATTTCAAGGATCCTTCAAGGTTATAACCATGCTTTTAAGAGCCTTGGACCTTTCTTAGAAATCTATGTACGACATATACATTCCTAAGAAAATCATACAGTTATATCCAGGACAACGATCACATGAGAAAACCATTTGTACAGTTCCTTGATCACTCAAGGTAAAATGCAGGGTCTTCCTACTTAGATACACATTACACGTGCATTTCCATACATATACTTATCACTTCAAGTTCAATAATTTACCAAATGAATAATCATTAACACCATTAATGAGACATACAAATTTCCATACCACAACTATAAACAATATTCATTTGGTATTGATCCATTTACACCGAGTAAAGGACATACTCATCTGTTACAAATTTCTACCAGCTAACCAAGTGTGGGTGTTCACCTTTCCACCCAACCGTAGGCTCTGCATGTTCAATCACTTCGGTAGAAGGCCACCCCTATGCTAGGCCATGATACCACAAGGGAATCTCTTTTAGGTTCTCAAGGAGGTTGTTATGCGAAGGTTACTCTTCTTCGCTCTCAGTGAGAATATTCTCTCACCCACCCAACTCATGCCTCATTGAGGTTTATCAGATGCCCTTTCCAGCATCAATCTCGTGCCTCTTAGCTCGGGTTGGGTATCTAGACTCTCAGATGGGTTCTTCAACCAAATTCTTCCTTTGAGACTCACGACTCTCTTCCCATACGAGGTTCAGTCCCTTCATACTCGAAGCCACTTCTCTTATTTTCCTCTCCCCAAAAAACTAGAGAATTCTCTCTGTCTCCCTCCCATGTACCTGTGTGCTTCTCTTGCACGCATCGGTCAAGAAGATTCTCGAATTGTCCTCTTTCTTATGTCAGAAGGAAACTAGTGGGTCAATCAAGGGAATTCGTGGTGATATCTCTTGCTTTCCTCTAACTCACAACTTTCTGTCACCTCAAGCAAACCTCCATACTTCCATTCATTGAGGGTGGTTGGTTGCTAAACCACTAGTCCTCCCTCATTAACAAATTTTGCCTTGAAGTCAGAGTTAAGGGAAATAATTGAATATTTCCAAATTAAATATTTCAGTATGGAGGCTTGGTTAATCTTAGCATGATGAACCCCTCTGTAGGTTTCCTCACTCTTCCCTCTAGTAGTATCATGGGAAATACTTTTAAGGCTTCACCCCACAATCAACTGTTAGCATTATCAATTAAACAATAATACAGTTACAATATTTACATTCCATTGCATGGAAATCATTAATTATAATTAATTACATATAATCATGGGTTCAGAAAGGGGGTATTATAGGGGAATACCAATGATATTCCATTCCCTTTGAACGTAATCCATGACTCACCTTCTCACCATCTTTATTCAAATCAAAATCCCTACAAGATTACATCCTTTCTAGATAAGCATGTGGATACTAGTCCTTTAGGCTTACAACACAGATACATCACCATATATTCATCAAAAGGAGAATCAAATGGACTTCATATTCCACTAAGAGAAGGTTTGGAATTGAAGTATTCATATCCTCAAAAAGTTAGCATGGGGATTAAATAAAATATATCAAATGTTATTCAATAGGTAGAAAGGGAAATTGAAATTGGTTGACAACAAACTATCGTTGGGATGCTTAGAGATACAAAATCACATAAGAGGGGTAATAAATGAAACTCATCACATATAGTAGTAGGTGTTGAGCATGTTTTCCAAAAAAATCTATTTTAGGAGAATACTTGCAAAATTTAATCTATATATAACAATGATATAGAAAACTATTTTTGCATTTTTCAAAGTGGGAGTGTAGTGTATTGGTTCTGAAGGTCACTCTAGGGATTATGTACAAAATGATGTCCCTCTTTCATCTAAGTAAAATAGGTAATATGTTAGTCGATGATTTCAACTAGTCTTCCTTTCAAGCTTTAAATATTAATCTCAACATTATCAATATCTATAGCTCCTCATCCAGTAAAAAAGATTTTTTGGAATCTCTTTCCTTGGAATAAATTTTAATTGGAGTGAGTGCAATAGTAGGAGAGGATTTAAACTATACTTTATCTTACTCTGAGGTTTGGGCTCATTCACCTAGACATAATTACACAATCTATTGTAAGTATGAGAGTTAGGGTTTTGAGGAAACAAATTGAAATGGTCATAGCTTCCTCAATATGGTTCAGAAGTATATCATATACTATGTCAAATTGAAGATGGTGAAGTGCTCTTTCACTTGGATTTGTTATGGCTTTAATATAGAAACATATCAAAAGTTATATTCTCTAGAATACCCAGAATAAAGTTGCACTCATAACATTAAAAAACCCTAGAAAAACTTATTCAAATCAACGATATCTTCACTTCTTGAACTTCAAATTGAATAATTTTTGGGAAAATATGGTGTTTTTCTAGAGGAAATCAAATCTACAATTTGTTTCTTTAGATTTTGCATATAAATTCACTTATGTTCACTTGCCTCTTCAAGGGGGTAGCCTCCTAATGATACAAGCTCCAAATACATTATACTCCAATACATGTTTCATAAGAGGACTCCATCCTTATTTATAACTAGCTAGAGAACCCTAATAAGAACCATCTCCTCACTACCTAGTGGAGCTTCATTATTGAGGCCACATTACATTTATTCAATGTTAACTAACCAATGGGCCTTATTTAATAAGAAAAACATAGTGGTTCTAGTCCACTTTATATGAATAAACACCACACCTACTCTATTATTACTCTAATGGACCCTTCAGTCCCCTATTACACCAATAGGGAGGATCCCAACAATGTGACAACATTTGGTCCAATAGGTGCCCCACATGTTATAAGAACACCACCTTTGAGATCCATATTGAGAGGAAATAATAATAATAATATTAGATGAGGTACAAGGTTGATCCATATTGAGTGTAGCTTTTGTAGTGTGGTTCCCAAGTGAGGGTTAGAAGCCCCATATATGATATCCATACTGGTTTGAAGCCTTTGGTTTAGGAATGGGAATGGATATCTTTGCAGTCTATCAAATATGTAATAATGGGATATTCATCGAGAGAGGAGGTGAGGGTGGAAAGGAAATAGCCATAAAATCATATAGTTCTGAATAATTTATGAACATAGGAGAATGAAGGAGGTTGGGATGGGCTTGAAGGAGGATTTAGGGAGATGAAATAAGGTAGTAATGTAAATATATATCCTAGGTTGTGAGGGAAGACACACATCGGGAGAAGGAAAAAGGTTTCATGAAAAGGAGACTTAGGGTAGGAAATATCCATGGATATAGGATATATGGGATAGTCAAAAGAATGGGGGAGGGGGAAAGGGTTTTAAATAATGAAAGAGGAATCTATAGTCTAAGGATAAAGGGAAAAAAGAGAGGAGGGGAAGGACAAGAGAGTCTTTGCTTAAGAGAGGGAAGGGTTGATAGGAACTCCCCATTGGAGTCACCAAAATGTAGTATATAAATGGATTCATGCTACCACTCACATTATGAGAGAAAGGATGGAACACCACCCAAGTGCACACTAACTAATAAAAGGGAGAAAGAGGAGAGTGGAGTCACGACATAATTTTAAGGATAAACCATGAAAACCTAGGGTAAGACAAGAAAATACACTAGATTAATTTGGACCTTAAGCTCTTATTATTGATAACCTAGGGATATAGGAAATTATGGTAATTTGATTAGGTTGTAGAACAATTTTCACAAGCAAAATAAATGAAGAAATAGATCTAACTAACTAAGGTTAATTAACAAGCAATTCCCTTAATGAGGTAAAAACCCTAATGTTGGAAATAAAAGAGGAGGGAAATAACTCACCTCTAATTCATTATTGTAGATAATGAAGTTCACTGGACCAAAGTGGAGAGATGTTACTATACTCAAGAGTAATCCACATCTTGGAATGATCTACACGCTCAACTCCAAATTCATGCAAGATAAGACTTACCTCGATCTCTAATACACACACACACACACACACACACACTACTACTACTACTACTACTACTAAAATGAATGAAATATGTAGAGTAGAGAGACATGGCTCTCTTAGAGGGGATGATGCCTTCCTTTCCCTAGATATGATGGAACCTCCCTTCAGGTTGTAGGGTTGAAAGTTTCAAGGTATGAGGGAACTATGCCAATGAAGATGCCTTATGATGGATCAATTAAAGTTGTAAGGTTGGATCCAAGCTAGACAAAGGAGTACCTATAGAGTGTTAGAGATGATAGGTGAAATAAATCCTAGGGGATTGACAAAGGTGGAAGGATATCAGTTGTTAATCCGAGTGTGTACCTATAATATAGGGTTTTAAAAAATAGAATAGTTCAATCTAATTGAAGAGTTATTATAAAGAGGAATTGAAGGGTATAAGTAGGAAAAGGATGGACTCAAAGCATAAGAGAATTTTAGATTAGTTTTTGGTTCACTTAAGTCACATGAAACTGTCATGCAATGTGTATTTATTACATGCCATGGATTATGTATAAAAATACTATGGGTTTTGAGTCCCAAAATGACTCTCTACTACGCGACTTGTGGATTAAAAATCATGATACCCTAAGGAAATCCATGGTATGGTTATTGCTAAGACATAAACTAGGTTTAGGGAGTTTGACACAAATTGACTCCATAAATAGTAATTCCAAAATGGGTTTGGGAAGTTAGGGATCGTATTCAAGGAATCCTAAGTGACCATAGACCTAACCATGGGGTTTTCCTAATCGGACCCATTAAATTAATAAATTCCCCAAATGAGTGCCCCAAGGGGAAAAATTGAGTTAAATCAATGACCAAAGGCTAGATATCAATGGGGAACAAGGATCTACGGAACTCGCTAGACATCCTAGTAAGGTCTCATGTCTAGGATAAGGTGAGAAAGACCCAAGACAATAATCCCTCACATTAGAGAAATATTTGAGAAGTATTATAATTGTGTAGGTCACACATGAATATGACACATGGGTGGACCACACAATGCACCTCCATGTGGGTAAACATATGTGAGTACTTAAATGCACATTTCATATTATACAAGAAGCCTATACCTACACGGTACACTTAATAAGGGAATTCAAACAAAATTTGTGCGAAACATTGCACCTAAAGAAGCAAGGATCTAGGATCTGCACAAAACTATTGTGAAACACTTTCATGTATTTGGGAGCATTACACATATGCACATTTGAAAGGTGCAACATAGTTCTAAACTAGATAATAGATGGTGCACATGCATTTTACTTGGTTATTATGAACAATTGAATGCATATCAAACTATGGGACTTTGAAGATAAGACTCTTGTGAAAAAGCATGAGATTGTATTTTAAAAATGAGTTTGTATTTTAAAAAGGAAGTGGATCTATGAAAAAACTTCGTAATTATGACAACATGCATAAATAATTATATTTGGAAACTATTATTGATTCCAAAAACAAGGATACATTTAAATCTAAAGATTAAGAACCCGAAATAATGCAAAAGACACCTAAATGGTTAATCAAGGCTCTTTAATATTCTAGTGCAAAATTTGAGATTGTTGTTGGTGTGAAAACCAAGAGGCAAAAGATTATGGAGAGCACATAGAAGGATCAAATGTACCTTAGTATAAGAATATGTTTGGAGAAGTTTCTTACAATGAACTTTATGCTTACGATGATAATATAATCACAATTGAGCCTCAAAGTTTTGATTAAATAAATGAGAAAAATAAGCGGTGTAAATCTATACAATTTTCAATCAAGAAGAAGTGAATATGGAATTTAGTGTGGAGTTACTTATATACAAGGAAGTGATTAGATGAAAATGGATTTATAACACAATATAAATTTTATGGTACAATGGACAAGAATAAAGCGTGCTTGATAACCAAAGATTGTGGACATAAAGTAGGAAATGATTATGAGGAGACATCCATTCTAGTTATGAAGATGAACATTTTTCAAGTGGATGTGAAAAGTGATTTTATGAATGTATGGATCGATGAAGGAGTCTACATGGAGTGATAAATTGTATTTCGGAAACTTGGAAAGGATAATTTATTTTGTACGTTGTCAGGAGGAGTTATTTATGGTTTGAAGAAAGCATCAAGGACATTGAAAGATGTTGGGTTCCAAAGAAGCAATTCATAGTTGAAACTGTATGTGAAGTCCACTCATAATAGAGATATATTGCTAAGCATTTTATTTATTAATTATATTATTGTAATATGTATCATCAAATTTGAAGTTAAATTAGTAAAGGAAGACTTACTACAGACGTTCAAAATGAGAGACCTTTGAGTGTTACATTATTACCTTGGAATGTAAGTTCAAAAAAGATCGGGGAGGAGGGTTTCTACCTCATTCTGAGTATTCTAATGACCTGATAAAAAGTTTAATTATGACATATTATATAAGCCTGTGGCATCCTAGTGGATCTTGACAAGAAAATCATGAACAATCAAGTAGGGAAATTAGTTAATGCAATTATATATAGACAATTAGCAGGGAACTTAATCTATCTAACTCTTACTTGAATTGAAATCAACTTTTCTTTTGGTGTGGTTCAATATACATGGAATGTTATATTAAATCATGGGAAGACAATGGAAATAATATTAAGGTATATGAAATGTAGATTTAGTTGGAGATTAGAATATTCCCACACCAATAGAAGTCTAATACTCATAAGTTTCATAGATTATAACTAGATTTGATGGAAAAACAATTGAAATACACATATGAATTTATTTTCATGTTGGCTTAATATTTATGAGTTGAAGCAACAATAACCAGAGCACAATTTCTTTGTCTTCAGTACAATCCAAATACAAGGGTACACTATATGCAACACATGACAAGGTTTAGATGAGAAGATTATTAGCAAACATCGATTTAGTGCAGGATAAATCTACATAATGTCTTGAGTGATAATCAAGGAGCTATTTAGGTTGTAAACAATGCAATATTTTTTAACAAAGTAAACATATTGAAGTGCACATAGATTATCTAAAAATATTGCAAAAGGATGGTCAAATTCAATAGAAGTATTAAAAACATCTAAGTAATTAAGTGACATGTTTATTAAGCCTCTATGAATACATAAGTTTAAAATCTTATAGAAATTGTTTGGATGAGGGATAACAATTTTATATTAAGGTGTGGTGTTAGAAAATATTATGGAAAATCTAAGTACATTGAAAGCAATTTAGCATAATATAAACAATGCAAAGTCTAGGTGTGTGTTGATTGTAATTTGTTGGAAGTATAAGTTAGTGAAGCATGGGAATATCAAGCGAGAATGAATCAAGCAAAAGCACAAACCTTAGGAAAGTGAAAAAACACTAAGATAGTTGATTGTGGAAATACCAAAGTCTGGAACTTGACGTCCATGATGATTGGGCATGCATTGTTACATGGAACTAAACATTGGATGAGTGAGTACTTGGCCAATTTAATTCTAGTTCATTGGGAGTAAACAACAACCTTCAAGAAATAAATTGGATATTATGGAGTCAACCTAGACAAAAACAAATATCAATTGTGGTTTTTTATTGACTTGTAATTTATAAGAACTCCATGATTATTTTTTTGATAACTTTATGTATTACCTTTTTATAACCATTGAATGTCACACCTTCTCTTCTATCTTGGGTCGAGTTGTGGGCTTTGTGAATATTTTTATGGTTATCTAGTTCTAGTGTTTGTAGATAAGGTGAAAAAGCCAGTAGGTAGGACTAACTCATAGTCCTCATTTTGTATATATGGATCATATGTGTTCACATTGGTAGTGTTGATGACCATCCTTATTGTACTCTAATTTAAATACGTTATTGAAAATGTATCATTCTTTAATTCAATGATGTAGTAAACCTTAGTAGATAAAATAAAAAACCATTAAACATCAAAATAAAAAGTGCATCCACAAGTAATCAACACCAATAATATAGAGAAAACCCTTAAGGTAGGGTAACTCTATCAATTAATTCTTATGGAAGGAATCATTCCATAAGCCATGCTTGTTAGAATACAATATCCAAAATATTTTCAATACAATGATACTTATGTGTATATATACTCTCTCATGAATATTCCTACAGGCTTATGTCAATTCCCCTCATTAATACATTAATTTTAGTAGACAAAACCCTTAAACTTCAAAATAATCAAATGGATCACAGACGAATACATACAAAATATCTAAGGTAGGGTAACACCATCAACTAACCCTTATGGAAGGAATCACTCCACAAGCCACGTTTATTAAAATAGAATATCCAACATATCCCTTATACAATGATACTCATGAGTATTCTTAGGGTTCATGTGATAATTACCTCCCACTATTGTATTTATTACCCACCAACTACCTAGTGGGCCTTGCTCTATGATTACAACCACATTACATCAATTATCCTCCCTAGGTACATTACATCCCATCCAACTTTGCATGTTTCATCCTCGAAACATGAGTGGAAGCCATATAATATGATGTGTTAAGAAATGTAGTCAATTAGTACCAAGCACAAACATCCATCCATCCTAGTGAAATGTGGACATTGGGTTCATGTGTTTCCTTGCCACCTCAATCTTGATTATGGTTGTTTCTTTGTTTCCCTATTGTTTATGTGTTGGTCCCATATCCCCACTCGGTACTTTTAGTTCTCAATGTAGCTCTAGACCTGGTATTTGTTTGGTTCCATGTTGGTCCATAGTAAGTTTTTTTATGCTTACAACCTTTCCTTGATGATTTTTGTCTCTCTTGGTGGTGTGGGTGACGATACACAACAACCTTGTATAAGGTTTCTTCTTTCTTTGACTCTTCACCCTGTGGTTCCTTTGAGGAATGCAACTATGCAATTTTTTCTTCCTTTTTATCATGTCCTTCCTTGGGCTCTCCCTCAAGTGCTTATGTAGACTCTTCTATTGATTCAGCCTCAAAATCTTCATCTAATGTGTCTATAGTTACTAGAATTAGTTTCCCTCTAATGACTGCTTCATGTGCCACCTAGGGCCCTTGTTATTTAGTAAAATAAGTATCTTGTAGTGTGATTTTATTTTTCTTGTAACAAAGCTCCAAAAACTTCATTTGCACATTCATATTAATTGTAGAAATTAAGTCCATCCAAGGATATCCAATAATAATATCCATATCATCCATATTTATAGCATTAAATGTGAATGGAAAACATATTTATCCATAGTAATCCTAAAACATTTAAAAGTTGAATGTTCCTCAACATGTGTGCTCTAGATATGCTTTATGGGAGCATGCAATTTTTTAGCTAATTCAACTTTAATGAAATTATGCTTACTATTATGGTTTAAAAAATGCCTTTCTCCTACTTAAGATGTCCATGAAACTTTAATAGGAAGTTTTCATGTGACGATAAACCCTTACATATCTCTTTAGCCTTCTTCGTGGCATGGGACTACTTATCTATGGATATTTATTCATATGCTTCATCTAAAAGTTCCAACATCTTTCCATAGTGAAGAAACTTCCACCATATGGCAACATCAAGTTTTAAACTAAGGCTTGTCCAAGATCCTGAATACTTTGGAAAAAATAAATTTCTCTTTTATGTATTCTTCAATACCATGACCATTATCTTGTCTTATAGAAAAAACATCTTGCTTGAAAAAACCCATAAATAAAACTAAGGTTTGGAAGAAATAACCTACTTTGCAATAGATCTCCTTTGTGCAACTAGGGATTTGAGGTGGAAGATTAAATGATCATAACTCCTTCAATATTAATCAAAATCTTTGTTATGACATGAATTTTAAAATTCTACAACCACTTTGCTTCTAATGCCACCGATCCCACTATGATTTGGTACATAAATATAGAGATAAGTGCACAGTAATTTCCCGAGAGAGTTATGAGTCCCAAACTAAAAGAGTTGTAACTTCTATGGTATTTCTCATTATCATATTATGAATCTAATTTTGAGATGCCACAACCACTTTGCTTCTACTTGCGCTAGTTTTGCTACAATCTAGTTCATAAACAAAGAGATAATCATGCTGCAAGAATTTCAACTTGAAATGAGTGTAACTTCTATGATATTTATTTAGTTCCCTATTACAATGTCAATTATAAAATTACATAGCCACTCCACTTCAACTGACACTATTTTGGCCGCAATCTGGGCACTCTGTCAAATACTTGTCGTCATCATCAAAGAACCCTAAAATAATTAAATTTAAATCAACGATATCTTCACTTCCCAGACTCTGATTTGAGATCTTTTTTTGAAATCGAGTATTTTTTTATAGGAACTCAAATATGCAACATGTTTATTCAAATTATGCATCGAAATATTAAAAATGGATCTAAGTTGTGGCCCTATTTGTCATTTTGAAAATTTGTGAAAAGAAAAGAAAAAGTTTATTCTTCCTTTGCCCAAGAAAGAGCATTGATACCAATCTAATGAACCTTAGTAGATAAAGACAAACCCTTAAACTTCACAATAACCAAATGGATCACATGAGAATAATGAACACAAGAATATAGAGAAAACCCTTAAAGTAGAGTAACACCATCAACTACTCCTTATGGAAGGAATCACTCCACAAGCCATGCTCGTTACAATACAATATCCAACATATCCATTGTACAATGATACTCATGTGTATATATACTCTCATGAGTATTCCTAGAGTCCTCTGCCAACTACCCCTCACCATTACATTTATTACCTACCAACTACCTAGTGAGCTTTATTCCATGATTATGGCCACATTAAATTAATTACCCCCCTTAGGTACCTAATATTACATTAATGATCCTCCATAGATACATTAAAAATGACTATGCTCATTTATGTTTAATCTTTAATATAATAACCAACATATCTTCGCACTAATAATATTGAAAATGTTATTGACGCTATTGGAATAAAATATGACACTTTTGAAATCCAATATTCACACTTTTGGATCCGATACTCTCACTTTTAGACACTTTGGGAATCCGACTTTTACACTTTCATTTATGATATTCACACTTTTGGATCTAATATTCACACTTTCAAACACTTTAGGAATCCAAATTTCACACTTTCAATTATGATATTCACACTTTCAGAATCTAATTATCACACTTTCAAACATTTTGACAATCTGATATGCATACTTTGGAAATCCAATATTCACACCTTTGGAACCTGATATTCACTTTTGAAAATCTAATATTCACACTTTTGTAGTGTAGATTTTAGGTTATAATGTCAAATTTAATGAAATGGGCATTCTTTCATTAATGACTAATATAGAAGGAAAGTGTCAATTTACTTTTTTGCATGGAAGTATAAAGCCTTTAAGTGTTTCTTGGTATTCAAAGCCTCAACTAAGAAGCATAGACATAAGCCATTCATCAATATATCAGTTCTATTTATACACATGGACAAAATGGAGTGGTAGAGCATAAGAATCATGTCATTGAATGTGAAAAATTCCCAATCCATAGGTGACTAAAGTTCTCATGATCTCAATCAAACAAGTAGATCGTTGAATTAAACTATTGTAGAAATAAATTTCATACCATAGCATTAATCGCTAAATCCCTGGAAATCAAACAAGGGAAGCATAAAATTTGATTTCACACATACATTGGTAATTAATCCTTCAAATATTCTTTTCATTCCTTTGAAAAACTTACAAGGAAACCTCCACAAGCTACCCCCCAAAAAACAACACTACACAGATACCAAAAAACACCTCAAACTTGAGTTTTTATAGCCTAATTGAAAGGTAGAGTTGTTGGCAAAAGCCAAAAACGATAGAAAATTGTTGTACAACCTGCAAGACATCCTATACGACCTGTCTATATCATCGTACGAACCTATCCATATGAACTTATGGATCTGTACAATATTGTCTGTATGACTATACATAATTGTGCAGATCCTTGTACGAGACTACATGCTGCCTAGAAGTGCCTCTTTCTTGGATACATGTTGTCTCTCCCTCTCTATGTTGCTCAATATACTCAGTTGCTCAATTGTTCTTGTGTCTGTATTAACTCTCTATCTGTACTTGTCTTTATATTTTTATCTGAGACCAAAACCCTATTCTATTTATGAGACTACTCGTAGTCTAAGTCATGCATGCATGAAACACACTTTTTAGACGCAATTGTGAAAAATAAGACTTTGAATTTTTAACTAAAGTGAATTACAAAATAGAATTACTTTTTCAAAAATAGAATCACTTTTCAAAAATATCTCAAACTACTTCTCGCACATTCACACTAAACCTGTGTGGAAGTCCCTATTTGAGCTATAATTCTCAACATTGAATACATGGCACATTGGACTATCAGAAAACATACTAGAGGGTTAGGGAAGAAGCCTATAACTACATGGTATATAAGTAAGGGAATTGAAATGAAATTTGTGTGGAACATTACACCTAAAGAAGCATGGATGAGCATGAGCCTCTTGTGAAACATTTACATGTATTTGGGAGCATTACATATGTGCACATTCCAAAGGAGCAACATAGTTCTAAACTAGCTAAGAGATGGTGCATAGGAATTTTACTTGGTTATTATGAGCAATTGAATTTGTTATATTTTGGTAGCTTGGAGGTACTTCTACATTGGCGGCCACAACATGTAGAAGAGACCGAGCATATTTATCTCTTAAGTGAGTTTATAAAGTGACTTTAAAAAGTGATTTTATAAAATCAAGTTGAGCCTTTTATTATTTAATGGGTAAAAGTGACTTTATGACTTTTGGGTCACTTAAATTATTTAAGTGAAATCAACAGAGGATTAAGTCATGACGGTTGATCTCGGGAGGGAAATATCTAATATTGACCATTCATCTCTTTGGAAGACCAAGGGTTAGACAATTTACACATTAAAGATGCATAAAAGGAGCTTGAGAGAGAATAGAGGGCGCCCCTTTTGAGGAGAGCTTGGAGAGGAATGTGAAGAGTCACTCATATTCCGATAGAGACCAAGAGAATTTGAGCTAGAGGAAAGAGTAGAAGCAAAGTGGGATTGGCATGAATTCCAAGGAGGGGAGGAGGCACACATCCCAATATATATTCAGCACTAAAGGACAGTCTGTACAATATGGATTGAAGAGGCCATATAGTTGTTTCAGGCACAAAAATTGAGGCAACCATCTCATAGAGTTTTAACATGATTTTTTAGGCACCTAGCTGAGGAAGAATTCATACAGAAAGGTGCAACAACAGTGCACATATTTTGAGTAGGTTTTGTTGTCAAGGAGGTTGTATTGTTCCCAACCATACAACTAAAATATAATCATATATTTTGTGGTCTTCGACATGTTTTCCGAGGTGATATTTTTGTTGTAATTAATGTTGAATTTATTGTTGTTGTAAACTCATAATTTTCCTAAGAGCTCAATAAGAAAAATATATCCTAGATTGGTTTTCCCCTTGTGGGTTTTTCTAGGGGCATTTCCTAGAAATTCCTTGTGTCAAATGTGGTGATTTTATCTATTGTTCATTGTAATGTATGTGATTCCATTGCTTTATTGGTGAATAAATATAGGAGGTTGAAATCTAGTGTTGGCTAAGTGTTTGAGATCAAATTTTTCAACATGGTATCACAGTAGGAGATCTGAGGTTCAATAGACAAGATATTTGACACTTGGTTTGCAATGAGTATAGAGGGGGTTTTCCTGGAATAAGGAAGGGGATGACTTGAATTTTAGTTGAGAAGGTCATGGATATTGGCTTGAGGTTCAAAGATAGGTTGGATGGGGCAAACAAATTTAGTCCTTGGAAGGAGAGGATAGTTTTGTTGCTAGATGAAGATGAGTTATGGGACATTGTGAACAACACACAATTGGATCTCATCATTGTTCCTATAGACTCATTTGGAATATTCTAGAAGAAGAATGTGAAGGCAAAGAGGATGATTCTTGATGCAATCAAGGACCATGTTATTCCTCGTGTTGCTGGAAAATCAAATTCCTACGAGATGTGGGAATATTTGACCAAGCTATACCAAATTTCCAATGAGAATCGAAAGATGGTATTGAGAGAGAAGCTGAGAAACATAAAGATGACCAAGACTAAGAAAGGGTCTTCATATCTCACCAGAATCACTCAAGTTCGTGATGAAATTGGCGCAGTTGGAGAGTTTATAATAGATGGAGAATTGGTTAGGACTGCTTTGAATGGTTTTTCCATAGAATTGGAACACCTTTGTTAAAGGTGTTGTCTCTAGGGAGAATCGTCCCAACCATGAGAGATTGCGGGATAACTTCATAAAAGAAGAGACTCATGAGGAGGATCTTTGTATTAGACAATCAAAGGGTGAGGAGAATGAGGAGAATGTTTCCTTGGTAGCAGCAAAGAAGAAGGAAAAGAAGTATTCTCATGGAGAGAAGAAGAACATGAGTAAGGTGAGATGATATGCATGTTGTGAGTTGGGACATTATACATGCCAATTTCCAAAAAAGAAGAAGAAGAGGTGGGAGCCAGAGGTGTCAGCATCAGCTGAGGTTGTTGAGTTCACAAAAAAAGTCCGAGAAGGAGGTTTTCTTGATGGCTTGTCTTGCAGGCATTGAGTGCCTAACATTGGGTGCCTAGTGTGTACATGCAATCTTGCATGGTTTTTGGACAATGGGGCTTCTCAACACATGATGAGGATGAGGTCTATATTCCTTTGTTTTTCAGAGATCAACTCAGGAAGATATGTGGGGTGTGAGGTGAGCATCAAACATGTTTTAGCTATGGAGAGAGTTGGAAGTGTTAGATTCCATTTGGAGTCAGGAGGGTATCTAGAGTTGGTTGAGGTATTATATGTTCCCGAACTACCAGTGAACTTGATCTATGTGTCATCTTTTGATATAGATGGATGTGGGATTGTGTTCTCTCAAGGACTGGCTTACTTATATCTAGAGGGAATCTCTTCTGACCCAAGTGTGTTGCTTGGTGTATGTTCAGAGAGATTGTACAGAGTTCTTGGTCAGCCTGTAGTTGGATCCAATGTGTGGCTGGAGCTTGAGTCTGACAGCTGTGAGGCTTCATAGAGAGGACCTTGTATGAGTAGGTCTCTTGATCATATTTCAGTGTAGGTAGCTCCAGATGCTTTGAGTTCAGAGGGATCAAAGGCTTCCAGTGCAGTGGGAGCAACTACAACAACATAGGACATGATGGGGTTGGAGACAGATCCAAGTTGAGGCTCCAAAATTTCCTCCCTCACTAAGAGGGAGTGTTATATTTTGGTAGCTTGGAGGTACTTCTACACTGGCGGCCCCAACATGTAAAGAGATCGAGCACATTTCTCTCTTAAGTGAGTTTATAAAGTGATTTTATAAATTCAAGTTGATCCTTTTATTATTTAATGGGTAAAAGTGACTTTATGACTTTTGGGTCATTTAAGTGATTTAAGTGAACTCAACGAAAAAGTAAGTCATGACCATTGATCTCAAGAGGGAAATATCTAATCTTGATTGTTCATCTCTTTGGAAGACCAAGGGTTAGGGTAGTTACAAATTAAAGATGCATAAAAGGAGCGTGAGAGAGAATAGGGGGTGCACCTTTTGAAGAGATATTGGAGAGAAATGTGAAGAGTCACTCATATTTCGAGAGATACCAAGAGAGATTGAGCTAGAGGAAAGAGTAGTAGCAAAGTAGGATTGGAATGAATTCCAATGAAGGGAGGAGGCAAGCATCCCAAGATATCTTCAACACTAAAGGACAATTCATACAATATGGATTGAGGAGGTTGTACAACTGTTCAAGCACAAAAATTGAGGCAACCATCTCAACAGAGTTTTGGCATGATTTTCTAGGTTCCTAGTTGAGGAAGAATCTGTACAGAAATTTGCAACAACAATGCAAAAATTTCAAGGAGCTTTTGTTGTCAAGGAGATTGTACTGTTCAAGCCATACAACACAAATCTAAGTAGAGATTTTGTGGTTTTATTTTTGTGGTCTTTGGCATGTTTTTTGAGGTGATATTGTTGTTGTATTTGATGTTGAATTTATTGTTGCTATAAACTCAAATTTTTCCTAAGAGCTCAATAAGAAGAATATCTCCTAGACCAGGTTTCCCCTTGTGAGTTTTTCCAGGGGCATTGCCCAGAAATTCCTTGTGTCAAATGTGGTGATTTTGTCTACTGTTCATTGTTATTTTCACTGCTATATTTTCATATTGCTTAGTCACTTGTATTTATGCTCATAATTCTAGTAAAATGCATGCGATTCCATTTCTTTATTGGTGAATAACTATAGGAGGTTGAAATCTAGTGTTTGAGATCAGTTTTTCAACAAAATTTATATCAAATTGTGGGAATGTGAAGAAAATAATCTTGTGAAAAAATTTGACATCATATTTTACAAAGGAAGTACATATATGAAACAAATAAGGAATTTTGATAATGTGAAGGGAGAATTATATTTGGAACCTATTACTATTTTAGAAAACAAATATGCATTTGAATCTAAGGTGAAGAACACAAAAAAGGTCCAAAAGACACCTAAATGGGTGATCAAGACTCTTTAAGATTTTTACGTGTAATTTGATATTGTTGTTGGTGTGGAAACCAAGAGACAAAAGCATATGGAGAGAAAATATAATGAACATACCCAAAACCATTTGTGCTCTATTGCGGTACTTCTTGAAACCACCAATTTTCACCAACTTCTTCCTATGATACCGCAATGTAATGTAAATAATTGCTTAATTAAGTTGTAAATAACATTATTGCATATAATTTATGGACAATAATAATTTTGCAATGGAAATACATTACTCATATATAATTATTCTATAACCCATGAGCACAATCAACCATCTTAGCACATAAAACATATTTCTACTTATACATTGAATAATAATAGTTGGTACGTGGGAAATTGCAAAAACATTCATATTCATTTACAATAGTATTCATATATAGTTCTTTCACATACATATAATTACATTCTCTTCATGATCATGGACCCTTTTGGCATACCTACAAGACCATTAACCTTAAACTAATATGGTTGGAAATTAATATATAGGGTAGAGGAAAAGTTAAGCCCTCTGCATTACAATATGTGGTTGTAACAACCTCCCAATTCCACAAATGAATCACTACTAGGAAACTCAACATGCACTCCTCAGCCTTAATTTCCACTCCCATGCTTAAAGCTTCCATAGTGAGCAGATAATCATCAACATGACACTCACCAAAAGAATTAGTATCCGGAATATAAAAAATGCAAATCAATATTTTAATTGTCATTAGTTGCACTTAAAGAAATAGCTCCATGGAAGTATTTTTACACCCATCCATAGGCTCTAGCTTGAGTAGGTGCCACCCCCATTCTAGGTAATGAAACAACAAGGGGGAATTTACTGGCTAAGGTTAAGGTTTCCTCACTTAGCCCAACTAATTATTTAGGTTGCAGATTTTACCTCTCAACTTATGTTTATAACATCATTTACAACACTTTTAGGCACTTTTGGGAGACTGTGAAGTTTGACCTTTGTCGGACGTTATGATGGATCGGGACCAAATGTGCAGTGGGAGGGGCCAAAAACTCTTATTTTCTAGCCTTAATTCCCAAAGACTCTAACCCTTCCTCTTTCTACATATTTCTCCCTATTTCCCTTTGCAACTCTACATACAAAATCCATACAAAAATAATTTCCAATCGCCCTAAGGTATATCTTCCAAGAATCATTTATGAAAATCAAGGAGGTTTTATTCAAAAACGACAGATCATGGATAATATTTTTCTTGTACAAGAAGCCATTCATTCCAGTGTGACCATGAAAGAAAGTGGAATGGTGATCAAATTGGATATGGCGAATGCCTTTGACATGGTACATCATCCATTTATTTTTGTTGTTTTACGAAAATTTGGTTTCTCTAATATTTTTGTTCATTGGATAAAAGCGTGCATTGGAGGACCTTGGATATCCCCTCTGCTCAATGGAAGTTCGGTTGGATTTTTCAAGAGCAACAAAGGCTTGAGGTAGGGATATCTACTCTCCCCGCTCCTTTATGTCATCATGGTAGACTCTTTGAAAAAAAAATTAGAAGCAGAGAGAAGAAGGGGCATTTTACCAGGAATTGTTATAGTCTGAGGGTTGAAAGAAATAAACCACCCCCAATTTGTTGATGACACCTTGCTGCTAGGAGGGGCTTCTCAGATCATTGATTTATGCTTTCAAGGCACTCTAAATCAGTTCCTATTACTCTCTAGAGGAGAAGTGAATACAGGAAAAAACAATATCTATGGGTGGAATGTTACCCCCAGAATCTTCAGACCAATAGTTGATATTATTCAATCCAAAGGTACCTCAAAGTGGAACTCCTTCACATATTTAGGCATTCTTATTTGTAAAGGAAAACCAAAATCCTTTGAGTGGCAAAAAATAATAGAGAAAATTCAGAAAAGAATGGATCTCTAGGGCTCACGTTGGCTTAATCCAACTGGAAGAATTGTTCTTCTAAAGGATGTCCTCACAACTCTCCCCATCTATCAAATTTCATCTCTCCTAGCTCCTACAGGGGTCCTTCTCCAAATCTCAATGCTTTTAAGGAAATTCCTTTGGAAGGGGGGAAAGACAAACTCCAAGAAATTTAATCTGATAGAGTGGGGAATTGTGCTCACCCCACTAGAACAAGGAGGTTTAGCCTTGAAGGATCCTGCCATGATGAATAAATCTCTAGGTGCAAAAATCCTTTGGAGGTTGGTATCTGGTAAAAGAGCCTAGTGGAAATTTCTCATCGTTAAAAAATATTTATGATCTGGCAGATTGAGATGCTTGGATGGAGTTCTTAGAAACGTTACTTCCTCCTTGATCTGGAATTTATGTAAAGTATCTCTTCCGATAGTCAAATAAAACCTATCATGGATCCAATAAATGGATCGAAAATAAATCTTTGATTTGATTGAATTATGGGAAAGGACCTGCTAAATACTTACCCAAAGCTGACACCGTTAAGGCAATGGATGGATCGAATTCCAATTGTTACATTATCATACATATAGAATAGGGTCCCTAAAGGGGCTTAGATAGGCTGGCATCTAGACAATATCCCTCCAGATCTCACTGTGCAATGTAATTCTCTTAATTCAATGTCTCAAAGGAAAAGGCCCGCTCAAAAAATCAGCCAAGGACACAAGAGGATGGTGACCAAAAGGAGGAGAATACACCATGAAAGAAGGATACCAAATCCAATTAGACTCAGGTCTTCTTCTACCTAAAGCCATGATTTGGAAGGAAATTTGGTCAAGTGATGCTCTTCCAAAGATAAAGGCCTTCTCATGGATCCTGGTTCATGACCGCCTTCTAACAGAAGTCAATATAAAGAAATGAGGTTTCAACGGTCTATCCCATTGTCATCTTTGCAAGAAATCAGAGGAAACCTCAGCTCATTTGTTTTGGGAGTGTGAGTTTTCAAAAAAGGTATGGGTATTTTCCACTAATAATATTTTTCTCCCACTGATTAAACCTTCTTCTTGCAAAGAAGCGCTCCTTGATTAACACAAAAAATATCCCGGAAGATTTGACAAGAAGCCCCTTCTCAAGTGCATCTAGAAATCCCTTCCCTTCTTCATCAATTAGAAAATATGGCTTGCCAGTAACTCCATCATCTTCTGAAATGAAGCATGTCCAACGAATAGGGTGGCTAGTTAGGACTGGGGGTTGATGATAGAGACTTTAAGATATAAAGGAAATCTGAAACATGTAGAGTCTGACCTTGAAATAGGTAGAGTCTGACCTTGAAATGGGAGAGATAAATTGGCTAGCCCCTGTTCTTATCCCATCCTAGCCATCAAAGGAAAGAAGGAAATCAAGACCTCTCTCTCAGAATTGGGTTCTCAGGCTGTCGGATTTGGAATTGAAAGAATGGATTCAAAGTAGAAAACACTACGTTCTCTTCTTTGACAGGGCTTCTAAAGGAAATCCAGGGGCGACAAGAGTGGGATGTGTTCTCTTCGGCCTTGATGGAACAACAAAACTCAGATACTCATGGGGTCTAGGTTCGAATACTAATAACCATCCAACAACTCTTGCACTTTGGAAAGGCTTGAATTTCGTTTGGACTACAAGGGCTGGAAAGTTGAGTGTGATAGGAGACTCTAAGATTTTGGTTCAAGGTCTCGTTAAAAAATCCACACCTAAAGATCCTGTTATCGCGAAGTTAGTAAAACAGACTCAAAAGTTGGTGCTCAAGTTTGGAGAGGTAATTTTTTCATGTTTTGAGGCATCATAATAAGCAATCGGATGGCCTAGCCAATCTCGCTTGTTCCTTGAACTCGAGCGAATTAAAAGTGGGGGGGGGGGGTTATCCAACTGGCCCCCATCTCATAACATTAGTAGTTAAGAACCAAGCTCGAAGTGACAACTAGGAGGCAGTACGAACTGTTAGGTGATCGTCATTCAATACCCTCCTCTACATGGTATATTTCATATTCTCGTGTGCTCGGTACTGTTATAACCCTAAAATTCCCTACCTATGCATACATGGCATTATCCTTTCTACTTGCACAATTTTCCAAACTATTGTTGAGGATCTCTCTTTAAAAAACATTTTTTGGGAGCATGTACGTGCCCTACTGAACTACTGCCCGCATACATACGCTAGCTGCAAACTAGACAATCCATGTACATATGCTAGTTGCATACTAAACAATCCGCGTTTACCTCCAAAAGTTGCAAAAAATAAAAAGTTGCAAGGAATTTGATGGAGTTTACGGGCTATTGAGGGTTTCCCAACCAATTCACCCATTGTAGCCCTTCCCCAAACCAAATAAATATCTTTTTGTCATATAAAAGGAGGTCTTGGGGTCCCATTTCCACATCAAACATTAGAACAATGAAACTCTGCCCAAATCCCTTTTCCTTCCTTGCCCAAGTATTTGCAACCCCTTCTGAGTTTTTTCCTCAGCATTCTCTCTCTATCCTTTTCTCCTATACAATCCATTCCCTTTCCCTGAAGTGATCAATTGATTGTGAGAGAAAGCATTGGGATAGTGCACTTGGAGCAACATTAAGAGGAGCTCAGATTAGGTTCGCAGGAACATCGACCTAAAAAGGTTGTAATTTTCTATCTTTGGATTTGAATAAAATAATATTTTTCCTGTCCCAAATGATATATTTACGTCTTTCATTTGATTTATGCATAATGGTTTATATCTAACCCTAATCTTGATGAGTAGAGATAGAATATTTGTAGCATTGTTTGCCTAAGTGTTTTTGTAGGTCAACTTTGGGAGAAGACTTGCAGCCTGGGAGCTACAAAGTTGGAGGTGGTCTACATTGAGCGTTGGACCAAAGGTACTACTTCTGACCTACTTTCCTATCTCTTTATGTTCATCTATTTAGAGTGTTTAGGGTAGTTTAGGAATTATATTGTCTTTTAAGGGAGATCATAACTCTTCCTATACTTTGACCCTAGTATAGTAATAGGGGGATTTTCCCCGCTAACAAGTACCTCTCCATCCGAGCGTGACTTATCTCCATTAACTCACTCTTTTCATGTGTGAGATTATAATGGATCTTTGACCCAGCTCTATGAATTATCTCATTTTGCAGGAAAGCGTTGGTGAGGAAATTGGTGTGGCTTCAGGATGGCTCTTGCAGCATTCTTTGTTGCCACATTGCGGTGGTTATATAGGCTTGACAAAGGTGAATTTGGTGGGAAGTAGGTGGCAGTTTAGAAGAAATGGAATGGATTAACCCACCACGTTGTGAAGCAGTGAGGCGTCGCGAGCGATGCTTGGATGAAATTGAAGAGGCTCATGGATTCTTTGCCACCAATTTGGATGCTTGGAAAAGGGATTTAGAGTGAAGAATTGATGAAGAAATAGTTGGACTCCATCAACAGTATGTGAGTTTGTCTGAGAAATTCGAGAGGCAAGTAACCAAAAATGTCCTTCTGGCTACTGAAGTTTGTTGTTTAAGAGGAAAAACCAAGGAACATGAGAACACAATTCAAGGAATGCAGAAATAAATTTGACTTCATCGAAGGGAATGGGATCCAATACTTTGCAGGTTTTTAGGGCAGCCACCTTCTTCAATGGGAGATAAGGAATCATAACCACATGTCTTGAATGAGGAAAGAACAATGGAGTAGAGCCGCCAGCATCAAGACCCTCATGAAATCAAATCTCTGAGGTTTGAAGCTCCAACTATGATCTCTGGAAGACCGGGTTCAAAAAATTATCATGTTTTCTTTTGAAAATGTTTTACAAAGTTAAGTTTTGAGGAAAAAGTTTTGTTAGAATTTACACTTGTAATACTGGAAGTAGACATAACACTTCTCACAACAGTGTTTGGATAATTTAGGAACTTGATGTATTTTCATAACTTGGGAAACTCTGTTGGTCCCTTTTAGCTTTTGATTATACTCATGGTTGAATGCCTAGGGCACAACCTTTCTTTAATAGAAAAACAATCTTCTTTGGTTTTGGTTAAAAAAAAAAAAAACATCATTTACTATCAAGGAAGTTACCCTTCAACCCATTAATTATAAAACAATCCCACTTTCCAATCTATCTTTCCCCCTTGCACAACACTAGGAATGGGATCCTCTTCAATGCTAAAAATTCCCTCAGGATATCTCATTTCCCTCTAGTGCTACAATGAAAGTTGGCTGGAAAATTTCTAATGTTGGAAGCCAGAAAATATCAATTGTAGCAATTACAAACACTCACAACCATTGTTTTCCTCAAACATGCATAATAACTAGACTTATGGCAATGGCATACCTTTGGAAACAATGTAATCTTAGCACTAATAGACAACATAGCTACATCATCTTAGCATACGTGAATGGTCCCACAACATACTAACATGGTAGCATTTTCCTCCACGGTTTAGCTTACTAATGCCTCGACCTACCAACTCCCACCCAATGCCTCTCGCAGTGTATGTGTGTGGTCTCTTAGCATACCAAAATGACAAGCTCCTTTATGGTTCCCCCCCCCCCCCAAAGGAA
>JASDQU010011722.1:0-15649 GCA_032191745.1 Picea mariana
CAATCAAGTCTTCAAAACCAGTGCTCTGATACCAACTTGATCTAAAAATGAAGAAGACTTGAAAAACTTGAAAACTTATTGCAAGTGAATGTTATGTGTTTAAAGCAAAAGGATCAGTTTGCAACACATAAATTAAAGGATTACTTATGAAAATTACACATAGACAGTAGCATAAACATTGAACATAAACACATAAGCACAGCAATTGATAAAGGAGTTCACCCCTCTTATGGGCTACATCTCGTGGTCCAGCTTCCAATGGATCATTATTATTAATTGCTCAAAAAGTGATAAAAAAACATGTCTTACAATGTTCAAACTGACAAATTGACTGCTCCAATGGCTTCCCAGCGTCCCAAAAACCTTGTCTGGGCTCTTTTGGCACCTCAATCGATCAAAAAATGAAGAAGTTAGGCCTCCTGGAAGTCTCCCTCTTCAAGCTTGCTGTCTCTGGTTCTACAATTCGCACCCTTCTTCAATGAACGTAGCTCACATGCTCTTTTAAGCACAAAAACCCAACACCGGGTGCAACCGTGCCAATGATGCAAACCATAGGAAAGTTAAGGGCGTGCCAGCCCCTAACCGCCTCGGCACCTGGGCGTATGAGAGCATATGACCGCGCGCTAGGCAATGGTGGTTAAGTCGTTACCAAACCGTGCAACTAACCCCCGCGCTCCAAGTCATATGGCACACGTTTATATGACCAAGGGTTAAGTTTCAAATCACGTGCGCATACCAAACGGTCAGCTACATTACATAGAACATGGTCATATGTTGTGGAATGAAACCATGGGTCGGGGCTAAGCCGCGGCCCGCCCCCCTTTCCATTTAATACAACAATCAAGTTTAAATATATGTGTGTTGATATATGAAACAAGGAACAAAGGTCGGCATGGTGGTTAGCGGAAGGTTGTGAAGTCTTTACATAGTAGGGGAGGTCCGGGGGTCGAACCCCGCGGACTACCATTACATTTTATATAACAACATAAACCAAACAATGAGGGGGACACGTGGTGCCCATGGATTGGGCCACGTGTCCTCATATCATTTTCCACCAACCGGACACGTGTCAACACCCGAATCGCCAATAATCAACCAGTAAACAATTGCCACGTTATCATCGTACGGTCTGTATGGCTCTGCCATGTCAGACCGTACAGACTGTACGGACTGTATGGACAGGTACAGTCAACATCAAATTTTTACCTGTTTGGCTTGGCGAACAGATCGCAATATCTTCTTCATACGGCGTCCATTTGACAAAGTAAATATACCGCCAGAATCAGGAAGACGAGACGGACGCAATGGCACTGTTTTTGTCACATTTCGAGAACTTTGAAAATTGAGCAAAATTTGATCCCCTGATCAACGAATAATTTTGGGGAAACCATGTGTTGTGCTCAAGCTAACTATTGTCACATTTTCTATAAATTTTGTGACTCGGAAGTACTGAAGCCAGAAAACTCTGTCTCGACAGGTATTTATTTTTTATGATAAATCATTTTCTTTTGACGGTGTGTAATAGACAAAGAACTGATTTAAGTTGTTTTTTCTTGGAGAAAACATGCCTCCTCGAAGAACGATGACCTTTCAGTCACCAAAGGTGCCAAAGGGGAAAAATATCCTAGTTGGAGAAGCCTCTAGTAGTGTTGTTTCTAGAGAATTGGAGTTCATTCCCAAGGTGGATCCTATAATAAAAATTTCATAGAATAAATCTTCAGCTCCACCACCACTCTATAGAGATATAGATACAAGCACGACAACTAAGGTACCTATTCCCTCCTGGATTGAAATTTACAATAAGATTCATCATGATTATTTTCTTGAATTCACCCCACATAGTGACCTGGAAGTAAGAGTCTTGGACAACTAGGTCTTTCAAAATATCAAATTATCATCCTTGTAAATGGTAGCTTCCAGAACCCCAATTTTTCCCTACATAGAAACCTTAGAATGGATAATTAATCAAACCAAGGTTGAAAAATGTGTGATTAATGATGTGGATGATCAATGTGTTGGTGTTTTTCTACCAATGAAGTTAGAAAGTATTACAAGCTCAAGGAGCTTGAAGTATGGCTTAATACCAACTTTTTGGTTAAGTTCTATGAACAAAACAACACCAATCAGTTGTTGGCTTCCTGGTGGAAGGAAGATAGAAAATTTTTGAACAGATCCTCTGGGTGGTAAACCACTATAAACATGAGAGAAACATATATATTTTTCATGGCTTTGATATGTCGGTTGTATGGGGAAAGCATTTCTCCAAGTTTTTGGAAGCCTGGATGCCCTTGGCCTATAAAGTAGCCATATCCGGAAGTGTATTCAATTGGGGTTCCATAATTTCTAAACAATTGATCATTAGGGTTGAGGAAGCATAGAAACCAAAAGTAGGAGAAACCCCTTCCTTCTTTAAGGCCTCATACCTATTAGATGCAATTTTCACTAGAAATGTATTTCTAGTGCTGGGACTAAGCTAACATGTCTTAGAATTACCTATACATGTCTATTTTATCATCTTATGGGAGAATATATATAAGAAGTCTTACACTGCAATTTGTAGTGAATTGTTGGTGAGGGTGTATTCCATAATTTTTAAACACAATTATCCAAGACTTTATGAAGAAACAAGAAATGTCATATCTAGAGTAGGGAATTAGTATTTATAGGAAAAGAGTACCTACCTCATAATTTTCAGAGCCACCAGGGCCCTGCACCTATTTCCAGCCTATGTACCAGACAAGCTGGTCTTGGGACAAATTTTCTACCATACCATTTTGCAAGGTTTCAATGATTATTTAATAAAAGACAAGAAAAGAGCATTCATCCCATATGGATTCTATATAGGTTACCGCTTTGTGAAATACACTACTCAGATGAGACAGGAAGCTCAAAATCAGGTGGAGTACAGGTTTTACACTGGAAGGTACAAGAAACATGATCCAAAAGGTCTAGTGTCTTGACATTTTGGTTAAGTATATCTCACTGGTTGTATGCACATGACACCTTTGAGACTGAGATCTTCACTGAAAATTCCCTAGATTGGGAAGATGTCCTACAAAGGAAATAAAACCTATATCTTACCCAATTCAAGGCCATGTCAGAAGATGAAAAATTAGAATGGTTGGAATAAATAGTAGGAGTTGTTGTACATGCAGAAAATGAGAATGCAAAGAAAGAAGCAAGGAGAGATGAATCACAAAGGATCCTAGTAGAATATGATAGAATGTTTCGAGAGCATGGTAAAAACCACACTCTTCAAGAATTGGGACCACCAATGATGACTCATGTGGACATACATGTGGTAGAAGGTGAAAAAAAACCCACAAGATAAACTTTACCTGTGGGGAACAATGAAGTCGGATGAAGGACAAGTACAGGTGGAGCGACTGGGTCTTAGACCAACAACTGAGACTGTGACAGTGAAATCAGGCCCAGGTGTATTATCATTGGCAATCGTTGACTTAATTACAATATATGATGATGACAATGAGTATTTGGACGTTATAAGAGTTCCCATTATCAATGAAGTTGATACATAAATATTATACACCCAATTATCTCAAGGACTGCAACCCATGGATATGGGGAAAAATATGAATACAAATGAAATCATTACTAACCCCGTGGGGCAAGGTTCACAACCTCAAATGGAAGGAGGCAACGTTCAAGAGAGAAAGAAAGAGGAACATAGCACAAAAGATGCCACCTTAGTAGGAAAGGGAGAGACATGGGAAAAAGAGTAGGAGGGAGCTCTATAAGATAAACATGAAAGTAATAGACAAGGCTCTATCTAAGAGGAAAAGACCTCGGATAAAGAAAAGAGTGAGGAGATTTCATATTTTGGAGGGAAACCTGCAGGTGACACACCCAGAAGCTAAGGGCATGAGAAGAAAAATGGTGATGAATAGTGTGGAGAAACCACAACAAAGATTCCAAACCCCTCTTTACCCAGAGAAATGAAAACACCCTTGGTAGTAAAAACAAATAATGTGATAGAAGTCACCACTAACACCAGGAAGGTAGGAGAGGTCCTCCAATATGAAGAGACTGAACTCAAAGATATCCCCACACAACCTTCTACAACTCCAAGTCAATAGCATGCATGGGGCAGAGATGAAGAAAGCATTAACAATTGGGTACCAACGGATGAAAAAGGTAAGGAACTGAACCTTGATAACTTTCATACTCTAGGAATTCTAAGAAAATCTATCCCATGGGAGGACCAACCAATTCCAAAACCTGTAGACGAGGTGGCTGATGTCAAGGAAATCACCCATGACAGAAAAAGACAAGTTATAGTTAGGAGGACCGATAACAAGAGGAGGCTTACTCTGGACAACGTTGTGATGATTACTATTGATACCTAAGTCTGCACCCCACACCCTCCTCTCTCATTACCTTATACCTCCATTAAAAAATCATACCTTTTTTTGTTGGTTAAGTTGGTCCCCCATTACTAAAATGACATAGTTTTTATGATCATTACCCCTCTTGACTCATTTTTGCACCATATTTTGTTTTGTTGAAGGGTAATTATATGTTATGGTTTGGGTAAGAAGTACTTGTCATAACGCTTACCATTGGTTGAGCTCATAGCAGGTGTAATAGTGTTTTATATGCACATACAAGGATGATTGCAAGAACTAAGCTATTCTTGCAAATATTGTTGGTGCACTAATTTTGAAATTATTTAATAATTTAATGTGTTAGTTTAAATGTTTAAACCCTTTTAATGGTGCTTGCATATGTTCGATATTATAAATGAGTGCCTCTACACCAGTCTACACACAATTTCATCATTATACAACATCAATCATGGTTGTGATAATTGTATTGTTCCATCATGGATACTACAGGTTGAACAAAGCGTTAATAACATGTAGGTATCAAGTTCAACATGAGGATATTCACATTCAGTGCATCATTGATAACAAAAGATCTGTGTACACCATAGTTCCTCTCCGAGAACGATGGCAGTTGAACAGGACCAAACTACAAGGCCTTGAGCTATTTGAGGCCATACCTGAAATCAAGGATATTTTCATAAAGGCATAATGGTATGACTTCGTGTGTGCATTTGAAGGAAACCAGACAGGCATATCTATGTTTTTCACATATACGTTCGATGGCTTCCAGACCCATCTTGGGGATACCTAGATTCATATTATAGAACATGTCATTGGAGCAGCTTGCACTCTCCATGTTTGTGTGGAAAGGTGGTTTAAGAAAGGAAAGTTGCCTCCTCACCTCTGTAACAAATTTTTGGTTCCCAAGAACTAAGACCCTGAATGGAGCCAAGCAATCCATGTGTCATGGATAAAGGAATATTGGAAGGGAACCCTAGCAGTGGTGCAGAGGTATATAACAGGTGAGGGTCGATTCATCATAGTACATTGTTATCACCTTTGTTTCCTTATGCATATAAGTGGAGACAAAGAGATAAAATTACCCTATTACATGCTTAAAATCATGACCAAAATGGCCAGGAGGGTTCAAAGCCACCCTGAATCTACTCACAGGAGCATGTACCCTCAAGGCTTAATCAAATTTTTGGTGTCTTTGGCTTTAGAGGAAATTGAAATGCCTTGGGGTTATTTCTTGAAATCTGCAAGATTGAAGGAGCAAGAATAAGTTCCTAATTTGTAGAATGAAGGTGATGCAAGTAAATATAAGACAAATATTAGGGTATCTCTATAGTCTGGGACCTCGATGAAGCCTATCCATATTGTAACAAATAAGGGGAAAGGCCCCAAAATACGGAACACTCCCTCAAAACAAAACAAGCCAAAGACCCCCATGAAGGAGGAGTCCAGTCACATGAAACTAAGGTCTTCTATGGGTAAGGGGAAAGAGAGAAAAAGTGGAAAAGATTCCCACATGCATCCACCTACACTGGAAACAAAACAGAGGTCTTTGTCATCCATCCATTCATAGGAGGAGAAGAAAACCCCCATCAAACAAAAACCTAAGAAACCTGTGACTAGAATGAGGGGGAAACTTGGATCTAGATCATGCAACAATTAAGTGGTTAAAGGAAATGTTGTTCCTACAGAAGCCTTACCTAAAGCATCCCTTGCAGCCAGACAAGACAAAAAGAGAAAGGGAGAACAAAACATTGAAACACCAAGCAAGAAAAACAGGAAAACTAGAATTACAAACTAATTGAGACTGAACTCCAAGGCCCTTTTTAAGCCATCATTAAAAGACCCCCAGCCAATTGCAATAGAAGATGATGGAAACCCTGAATTTTCTGGGATGGAAGAAATTCTAGTCAAAGTTTTGAAGGGAATGACAGTGTAAAAGGTGAAATCAAATCCCAATGAGGGTGCGACTACAGAAACACCATTTGTAACTATTAAAAAAGAGTGTCCTACAGACTCTAGTCAACAACAGGGAACACAAGATTATGGACATGATCTTGAGAAAGACTCTATTGAAACCTCACCACATGCAGGGGATCCTCACCACAGTTCATAATACATTAAACCATAGATTAAAAATTATACTTTAGGAGTACATGGGTCCATTAAAGAAACACAAGGAAAGGAACTTGAGGTAATACATAGATATAAAAAAGGAGCAGAACATTGGCTGACCACAACAAGTCTATCATAGAGCAAGAAAATAATAAAATGCAGGTTGAGGTAAAAACAAAGAGGGTCGATGACATCCAACAAGTGCAATAATTGAAGCTTCAATTCTAGACCTTGCAACACCACAACCAGAAATTGGGAAAAATGCACTACAAATTGCAAAAGAGGTATCAAATAGTCTAGGAGAAACACCAAAAGACTTGTTGCTTTCTGAAGTAGATAATTTGAAGAAGAACACTTCTATGAAAGGGTATCTAAAGAGAATGATTGTCTATATAGTTACCTCCCAGTTGGCCTCCAACAATTCACATGGATACAAGTGCTCGTTTCAAAACCTAGTTCTACCAGTCCTAGTCAGTTTTTTCAAAGCTCAGTTTACTTCAACATATGCATCAATTTATTTTTATCATTAGTAGCAGTTTTAGTTGTTTAAGTTCAAGACTTTTTTAAATTAAGGAATAATAAGTGGTCATTTTTGTTTGATATCAACCACTTCTTTTTTGTTAAGTCAAGTTTGAAGTATGCATTACTATACTCCAACAATATTTACTTAAGTCAACAAGTTTTTCTCCAACTGATAGTGTAGAGTTAAGCCTCAGTTTCAAATGGGTAAAAGCCTCTACAACTTTGATAAATATGTATTTTTTGTATGAATGGAGGGTTCGTTTTTGGGAAGGAAATCAATATATCAACTGGTTCAACCTATTCTATCACTAGTAAATTTGGGTCATTTTGCGACGACCATTTCGACGCTCTTGCGACGTTATGTCATGGATATTGTGACGAATTTTGAGCCCCACAAATGTCGCATCATATCCCGTCGAACGTGCGACGAACATGGAATAACATCGCAAGAGAGAAGACCTACGGAATTGAGTGGGATAACATTTCATTTTGTATGGAAGCCCATTATTAATACCTTCATGATGGCGACCTTCATGAAGAATACAAAAAATCAAAAAAATAATTATCAAATATGGTGAAATAAATTCAATGATTAAAATAAACATTCAAAACATTACACATATGATACATAAATAAATTGTGTACCTTGACGATTTCTATTATATTCCAACATCCATAGGTGAGGTGTCATTCTTCGTGGTTTTAAACCAGACTCTTCTTTTCCATTGAAAATATGTTTTCCAGTAGTACAATACCTATGATTCTTAGGGAGGAGGTTTCTATACTCATCAAACACCACCTTTCCTAAACTTTTTGAATGACGATACTTCATCTTAGGACCACAAATTGGACATGCAAATTTACCCTTTGTTTGAAGACCTGCAACAAATGGATTAATGTCAATTATACGATGATATTATTTAAAAATTAAACATGCAACATGATATATTTAAAAAATTATATAGTATTAAATAGAAATATAATGCTACATACCACAAAAATGTGTTAGTCCTAGGGCATCATGAATTTTACATAAAAGTATTCCACAGAATTTAAATTTCTTCTCCCCAATTGGTTTACACATGTCATACATAGTGATGTCAGCACATAACTTTAGTATCTTGTCGATAAGAGGATCGATATATACATTCATATATTTCACTTGGTACTTACCTAATTGTTTGAAATTACACATAATTACTATAACCATGATATGTATATATAAGTAAATAAATAAACAAAATATATTATGCAAAAAACAAAACAAATGAAAATGTTACATTCAAAAACTTAATGTAAACAATACCTGAAACAATCATTGTCAACATTATGTGCTCCCTCTTTATTGACATCCAAGAAGGAATGTTATTGTTGATAACAAAAATAGTCCACACTGAGTAAATAGACCTAAGCTCTCTGAATGGATTAACACCATTAGCTTCTAATGAAAGACTAACATTACGAGGTGCATCTTTGAAATATTCCCATTTTTCCTTAATTTCCCTAAATGCATAAACATCGACATGCATTAGAAGAACACCATATCCACTTATGTTACATGCATGGTAATACATAAATTGTGCTATGTTTTCACACCTGAAAAATCGCTGCAAACGTGGAATTATAGGAATATGATGAAGAACCTTTCGAGGCACCCTTTTTGTTAATTGATCGGTTCGATATCCACTGATAAGAAATTGCATGCATTCTATTTTCGAAGCATGTTGTCCATAATATTTAATATGATCAATAGGAAATGCATCTATAGTTTGATAATCCATTCCAATGTCTTTCATAATGGCATGAAAATCTCGATATGTGCGAGGTAAAATATTTGACGATGGTAAAAACAATTCACCTAACAATCTACAACATAAAAAATAAATAGTTAATGCAAAGAATAATAATCGTAAAAATTGCATTCTTATTCTACACATTAATTAACACTAAAAGCAAACAGAAAAAAGTCAACATTTATGAATATGAGATGAAACATATTACATAGCTTAGGATCTGTGTCATATAAGTGTTCGAAAAATTATTCATAACCTTTAAGTTCACTGGCAACAATGTAGCGGAGAGAAGATTTTCTCTTGAGACTTCATAAAGTCGTTTATTTTCCTTTTCTAATAGAGGTTCATCATACATACCATCACTGTTCCCATCCTCATCCGACTGAGAAAAAACATCTTGGATCATTTGATTTGTCCCATCATCTTCTTCCATAGGATCATTAACTTGATTTGTCCCATCATCTTCTTCCATGAGATCCTCATTTTCTTGATCATGTTCCTGATCAACTTATACAACATCTTTTCTACTAGTGCCACTTGGTGCAATATTCTGCAGAAAGTTAGAGGGAAACTCTAACTTTATAATTACAAACAATAATGAAAAAAAAGTGTGTACTATAACAAATATTCAAACAATATATATACATATATATAATTGTGTATAAAATCGACAATATAAAAACAGATAATGAATATATAACTAATTACCATGGGACAATATTTTTGTAGTTGTTTCTATTAAATTCTTATAGGACGTGTAAGGAAACATTTTTTGCAAGGGCAATAACATCTACCATCACCCTTTTCACTCGCTTTACTTTTTTTCCCACCTCTAATATTCAACGACATTCTTCCACACAAAAATACCCTTTTTGAACCATCGTTGTTATAGCAATTAGATTGTCACAACATCTGTAATTTGAAAAATATTTATAGATATTTTTTTCATTGCAAGAGTGAAGAAAGTTGACCAAGTCAATGTTGAATTTGTCAAACAGTTTAACGGTCAATGTTGACTTCGTCAAATAGTGTAACGGTCATCATTGAATCATCGCTCTTGCAACGATAGCCAAAGGTCATCACAAGAGAGATGAGAGTCCACTATCTTCATGTGTGTGTCTCTTGCGACGTAGATCTATTTTTGTATCTCTTACGACTATAGCCAAAGGTTTTGTCACAAGAGCGATGAAATCGGACAGGATTTATAAAAAAAATTAAAAACTCAACTCTTTATCTTCATTTTTGCGATGAAAGGTTACTTTCATCGCAGGTAGTCATCGCAAATTTTTCAATATGTAGTAGTGTATGATTGGATTAAGCTCTCTACCTAGTGAATATTCTCTTGATGATAGTGTGCTTTATGTTCAAATCTACATGTGTTTTTCTCTTATCTTGAATGCAATCTTTTATGTGTGAAAAGTACATCTCATTTTCCTTTCAACTATTGTTATAACTCATCTTTTATTGACATGCAACATGGAAAAAAGATAATGCTTTAGTAAAGGATTTGTTTCATTGCAACCTGTAGGAGTAATTGTGTTTGGGTATTTTTTATTTCTTAAAATATTATTTTGAGTCTTAAAATTCTTGCTGTGGATAATTCATTGAGTTTCTTATTGTTCTTCCTTTGTTCATCCATATTTTTTCTCACTTGTCTATCATTTGTGTGCCACCAGCCAAGGAGGACCTATAGTCATATCACCTTGCCAACCCAACCATGATTTTGTCTTGGTAAAACCAACCCTCCAACTGACCAACAAACCAACTTATCAAAAAACCAACCATTCCAAACTTGAGGTGGCCTATCTCTGCCCTTTAGCAGCCAGGTGCAAACTTTAGGGCCAACATCTTCTATCATTGTTGTCGGGGATGAAATTGAACATTTTCCCTGGGAGAACGACAATGATCAGTTTTGACCTTTGATGGTGAACAAAGATTAGGCGCATACTGACTACCACTTTTCACCTGGAGACTCCACTGAGTAAGATTCACAGAAGAAATATTGGCTCCCAAAAAATGACTCAAGAGATCCAAATCAGAGCACATCAAAGCCAAAAAATCTCATCTTAACCCTAAGAAGGAAATAATGGTCTCTAAGCCAGAAAGACAACTAAGAAAATCCACCCTAGCTCAAAGATATACCTCATCCCTCAAGGGAAAAGATACACCTAAAGAGTCTACCTTTCTCCAATATCACAAGCAGCTTGAACTTGCTATCCCTCAGAATCACATTACCAAGGACTCTTAGATACCTTTAATCCCCACCTCTACTTCATCATCCAGTTCAACATCCACCCCTATATCTCCAATCAAACCTCATGTCCCTATTTCCCAAGAAATGACAGTTAACAGGATGGATGCCATAATTGTTGCTAGATATGCACCCCTAGTTTTTCATGTAGGATTACATGCACTCCCTACCATAGATTATATGAAATATTTTCCAAGATATAATGGGGAAGGGGATGCCATAGCTGAGGATAATCTAGTAGCCTTCTATATCTTTGCAGACAACTTCAACATTGACTATGTAGATGTGTGGATGAGGTTGTTTGTTCAGGGCCTGGATGGGGAGGTAAGGAAATGGTTTTGGGATCTCCCTCCAACCTCCATTACAAATATTGATGCATTAGATGAATATTTCATAAAGCAATGGGGAGATAGAAGGTGTTGTTCCTGAGATTAAACTTAAGGCTCAAAGAGTAATGTCAAGCATCAAGAATTAAGGAAAGTTGATTTTAAAAGTGTTTTTTCTTCTGTTAGTTATGTAAAACTGAAATCCTCAAATGAAATTAATATATGAACAAAACAAAGGTCGCATTTCATCGTCTGAGTCAATTTATCAAATAGAAATAGGAGAATAAAATAACAAAACTATTAAACAAACTAAGGCATCAATGACAGAAGAGTCTTACCTTTTTTATAGTAGAAAGAAATGTAGAATGCACCCCTGAAAGAATATAGTATGTAGTAATCTAAATAACAGGCAGGTCTTGTATTTGCTGATAGAAACTACAGAGGAAAAACTTCTTGCTAATTAAATACTAATGAAATGTAATCATAGTAGTTGTTGTACTAAATTGTAATCATCCATTTGTTTAGGAATGACTTAAAGAAAACAAAATATATGAAATACAAAGAGGGCACATAACTCAAACAACACAAAATTTGGAATCCATGTTTGCACTTGTATTAATACTCATAAAGGATGAGTTTTGTTAGTAACAATATGACAAGAAGCAACCTTTGATTAACCTTAAAAAGTTATATTTATACAAAATATTCTCAACCTTAAATGGTTGGAATTCCCCTTATTTCTAAAATAATTACAAAAACTAAAATAAGAAACACTTCACTTGCATATTTACTGTCAGCCTCCTCATCATGCTGGCAGAGGTGTTTTTCTCTCTAGTTTTCTAGCTCCAAAATGGATAATGTACACAAGTTATCTCATTTGTTTCTAGCGGTGCTACCTTTTCCTTGTTCAATACATTTGATGCATCTGCCCACAAATTGTGCCACCAACCTGGAGGGTTTTGTTGAATTATTAGCCTCAAAAATATATAATTTATTTTTTAATTGAGGCAATCTTTCTTGCATTCGTCTATTTTTTGAAACTATAGACTGTAATTGCAGACTAGGATTCACTAGCCATTTGTTTATTTGAATAATATCAACCTATTTTATCTGTGAGATTCTGGCCTGAGCCTCTTCCATATTTGTTTTAATGTCAAGTTGATGTTTTGTTATATCAATCTATCCCAACACTCCAGAGCTATCTTCTTTATAAAGGCCTAATGACTCTTTGTTGAGTGAGTGGAAAACTTCTTCACAAAAATCCTTCACTCCCTTAGCCATTTTCCTGCCTTCAGTTATGCTAGATTTCCAAGTCTTTAGTATTATATCACCTCTGGTCTGCTCCAAAATGGAAAACCTGGAAGCTATAGCTACCCCTTCTCTCACTAACGAAACAACTTCTTATTGGAATGTGGTCAAGGCAGAAATAACTTATCTCTCCCTTAAATAAATGTCATTTAATGTTTGATCTATCATCCAAAAATAATCTTGGATGGTTTCAACCCTAGTGAGAAGAATTTTATGTGCTACTTCCAGTTCTTTTTTTACTTCTAATGCCTGATATTGGAATATTGTTATGTCTACAATCATGTTTTCTATAGAACTTACTTTGGCGTGTCGATGTCTTACCAACTCATCTTGTTGGGTGGTTGATCCAAAATCAGATCCAGGAGCCTGACAGGGCTAAAAAAGGCTTAAAAATGAAAGTGCTCAGAATTTGACAAAACTAATGCCATTGCGTCCATCTCATTCTCCTGATTTCAGACATATATTTACTTTCTCAAAATAGACTCCGGATGTGAAAAATATCGCACGACAATCATATTCTTCTATGGTAAAAGTCAATGGTCAACTGGCAGATGAATAAGTGCCACATGGCCCAAACATGGGAAGCCACATGGAACTTCACTACTGGTTGGCATGTAAAAAGTATTTTGGGGTCCATGGGATTCGAACCTCTGACCCATGGCTAGCTCCAAGTCTTTGGAAAAGTTCAAATACCAACCTGCCAAAGTCAAATTGGTGAAAAAAACCCACTTTTCTATAGTTTTGGGTTCAAATGTCCAAAGGAGGGTGCAAGGGGGATAGGGATAAGCCCCAGAAAGAGGTTTCATGATAGGTGCATTCCCAAGGGCTAATTCTAGGCGCGCCCAAGGGGCAAATTAGCCCAGATCACATGAATGGCGCCCCAAAATTAGGAGCTACAGTTAAGGGGGTTGGCGCCTAAGCACTTGGAGCGCTGGCACTTGGCCATGTGGCCCCATACGACTTGGTAAAGGGGGTGCGTGCCTTGTTAGAAGGGGTTACTCTATATTTTGGGTTAAAAGTGGTCTTTTAACATTACAGAGTGGATTTTGACTGATATTATGCCCAGAAAATGGAGATTTTGGCCATTTTTTAGAGAGATTGGGCTCTTTTTTAGCCCAGATTTTGGGAGGAAGTTGGGGATGGATAACCAACTTCAGATCTATAAAAACCAGGCCTATTTGAGGCCATGAAGGATAGTCAGAGTAGGGTTATGCTGAAGGGAATCCAAGCCAAAGCCATTTTTATGCAGGGAAGCTGTTGAGGAGTAGACGCTTGCGGGCCATTTTTGGGAGCTCCGATCATCCGTTTTGCGTGTCGTTTCTTCTGTTGGGTTATAGAGATATGGAAGAACATGACCAGATCAATCTTGTAGCCTAATGGCACTATTGTAATGTACTTTTGAGCTTTGAACAGAAATAAAGAAGCCTCCCCCACTGAGACAAAGGCCCGGAGACATAGGCAATTTTGTGCCAAACTCCATTATCACTTCTCTTGTTATGGTTTGTTGTTCTTATTGCTTCATTTTAGATATGTATTATGTATTATGGTTGTGATATATTCTCTCATTTTCATCCTCTTTCATTCAACTTCATAAATGGTTAATTAACACATGCAATTAATAACTCAACCACAATCATTAAAAGATCTTATCGGATCAAGTGGTATCAGAGCTAGTTGACATTTGGATTTGAGTTTTGTATGTTAACCATGGAAAAGCTACAGCGTGGTGAAGGAGAGATTGTTAGAGAGAATCCATTAATTGTATTGAGAAAGAGAGCTTCTCACAGTGAGAAGATGGCATCAGAAGAAGAGCTTTCTCAAGATGAGAAAGAGTTCCGGAAAACTTTCCTTGCTATGTCGAAGATGGTGAAAGTTCTGTATGAGGATTACTTGGAACGAAAGAGACCAGTTTTGGGTGAATATTAAAAGGTAAAAAGTGAAGAGGAAGAGGATCATCCTTAGATTCCTCCTTCACCTCCATCATCACCTCCTTCTTCTCCTTCTTCTTCCAATTCAAGTTCTAAATCTAATGCAAAGAAACATGTTCATAAACATAATAAGGAAATGCCATTATTAAAACTTGATGTTAAATTTGAGTTGCCCATATATGATGGTGAAGTAAATGCAGAGAAAATTGACAATTGGATCAGGCAGATGGAGGTTTACTGCAGTGTGCAACAAATCAAGGATGAGGCCACACAAATCAAGTTGGCATCTTTGAGAGTTGCAGGTACAACTCTCATCTGGTGGCAAAGAAAGTTGCAAAATGGAACACAACAAGTGGGTAATGTATTTCCATCATGGAAAAGCTTCATTTCTACACTTAGGAAACAATTCTATCCTTTGGGTTATAAATAAAAAGCATTAATTGAATGGCAATCTTTACAACTAAGAAAAGGACAAACAGTGCAAGAGTATACAGATAGCTTTCGTAAAATGGAATTGATGTTATATATCCCATTACATACACAAGAAACTCTTATGAAGTATATAGGAGGTTTACCTGCGCATATTAGAAACATTGTATTCATGTTTGGACCCACTAACCTTGATGAGGTTTCTGTTCAAGCGACATACATTGAAGCAGGGAAAGTAGGTGTATCAAGGGAATCATCTTCGAGGAAAGAGGACAAGAGGAAATGGCATGGAAAGAATTCAAATGCAGTGACGAGGAAGGAAGGGAAGCCCTCTTGCAATAATTGCAAGAAGGAGGGACATGATGACGACATATGTTGGCAGTTGCATCCCAAGAAGAGGCCAAAGTGGTTCAAGGAAAAGAAGGGAATGCAAACAGTGGAAACGACAACAAGACCCACTCAAATGGATAAGCAATCATCATCAAATGCACATAACAAAGCAGTGCACAATCAAATTTGCAATTTCATCTAAGTATGTGGATGAGGTAACATGTGATGTAGTGTTATTAAGAGAATGTAGAATGGTCTTAGGTAGTCCATATTTATATGATCGTAA
>JASDQU010011722.1:28400-52079 GCA_032191745.1 Picea mariana
CTCTTTAGGAAGAAATGGTCTCCATTGAATTGAGTTTTCATGGGAGAGGGGGAAGCATTTGTTGAATCTGAATCTTGGTGAGTTGATTTCCTTGTTGGAGATGTCGCGTTGCTTGGTTTGTGGAAGGTTGTCACAAACTTATTGTTGGCGGGGTTGAATCTGTTCAACTGGTTGGGCTACATGATATGCTTGTGTGCAAAAAAAATATTTGCGCTTTGTTGCAGTCTTGTCGACCCTCTTCTGTTGGATAGAAGGTGCTTGGGTTGAGGATATAGTGGTTGCAATATCCTCTTGTTCGCCTTTTGAACATATTGTAAAGAAACTGAATTTTGTAGTATGAGATACTACGTTGCAGCACTGTTTATGTGGGAGAGTAGTTGGAACTACCTCTGGTATTATGTAGAGATGACCCCCGAAAGTAACAATGACACTACGGGGTTAAGACTCATAAATAACATGGTGCTTCCACATATATGGTTGGCCCAAGAGAACATCACAGACATCTAGTGGGGAAACATCACATAATACCTCATCCTTGAAGGGTTGGATGTCGTATGACAATCAACACTATTGGATGACATGAAGATCTCATCCTTGGCGAAGACACCTGATGTTGTATGGATGCGGGTGTGGTGTTGTCGATAATCCCAAATGTTTGACGACCTCTGTTGAGATGAGGCTCTTATGGCTTCCTCTATCAACATTAAAATGCAGTGGGGTCCCCTTTACCCACATATGTAAATGAAAAAGGTGTTCCCCCTCTTCAATATATTTTGTTTCTTTTGGTTGAATTTCTATGGTTGCGACAATAACAGTGGGGTTTGCGTCGATGATCTGTCTTTTACTAGTTTTTTCATAATCAGATTCTGAATCAGGGTTCGACTCCTTGTCTTTGATCTCGGCCAGCAATGACTGTTTTGAGCGACATTCCTCGGTGTTGTGCCAGGGGATTTTGTGGAAATCGCACCATTTTTTGGTATCCTTCTTTGTCTTCTCGTGACCCTTATTTTCCTGGGGCTTGGACTGATTTTCGAGAGACTGTTTATTAGGGTCGTATTTATCATACTTTGGTTGTTGCATATTTGCAGACCCAAACTCTCGTCTGTTCAAGTGCTTAAATTTTTGCTCGATTTTAACAACATATCGATAAGCAACACTGAGTCATGAGATGTCCAGAAAATCCATTTCAGTTTGGATGTATCTATGTAGAGCCCCACGGTATTTCAGAACCAAATGTTGTTCGGAGTCTTTGATACCTAGCTTGGTACACAAGGTATGGAATGTATTGGTGAACTCTGGAACTACTCGGCCCCTCTCTTGTTGCAGTGTGGTCCATCTCATGTACTGGTCTTAATAGTTGCCAACAAGGTAATACTGTTCCTTTACCACATCCATGAAAAGATACCAAGTGGGCTCGGCCCCATAAATTCCAGACTCCTCTGTGAAACTTTTCTCCCAGTAAATTTCCCACCAATGTTTTACATGGGGGAGAGCTTTAAGGAGTGCAAAGGCGATATTTTTCCTGTCAAAAAAATTATGAACAAAGAAATATCCTTCTAACAGATTTAACCATTTGTCTAGGGCATCTGCATCTATCTTACCTTCAAATACGAGAATATCAAAATTAACCTGTACCTTGAAAGGAGAGGTGCTTCCAAAGTGGTTGTTTTTTGAATATGTATGTTTTTATTGGCAGGTGTTGAAGGATGTGGGGAAAATTCTCCATCATTTCGTTCCTCTGTCACATGAGATCTTGTTGAAGCAACAGATTGATAGGATCGTCTGCTCCGTCGTTTTTATTTTCTTTCATCGTGAAGGGTTTCTTGGGCATGCGAGAGCGATTGTATTCAAGAGAGACAAGATCGAGACCAAACTTGATATACTCAGACCTCGTCGGGGGCATGCACTGAAAAAACAATCAAGAGAATCCTACTCCGATACCACTGATCCAGATTATTTTTCATCACGAAATGAGAGCGAAGATATAATAAATAAATGCACATAGATACCATGGATATCCAATAATATAACATAAATGTATCATAGATGAAACCATAAACACAGAGCTACAATAATACATGATTTATATTAATGAAAGAAATGTATGGAGACTGTAAAAATACAGAGTGAAAGACTCGCTAGAATGGTGGCAACGTATCTATGAGAAGAGATGTGACGGCTACTTGCATTCGCAAGAAAATGATTACAATGAGGCTCTGAAAGCCTTTTTTTACAATAAACAGGACTATCAAAAACCCTATACATCCAAAAACCTAAACCTAGGAGATGAAGTGCCAAAAGTCATGTGGGCCCCGTTTGGGTAAGTTGGTACATCAACTTCCCAGAGCCATAAATTTTTCATATGATCTCCATTGTAGGCGCATGATAGCCCGTTGGAAAGGTATCATTGAGGATATTCATTTTGGGGGATCAATCATTCTTTTGGGTATCATTGTGAAGCTTGATCCCAAAAAAAATTCATTTAGACCCTCAAAATGGCCCTGGAAGTTAAAACTGCTAAAAATAGTAAATTGTCAAAATTGTCAGAAAATTGTTTTGAGCGAGTTGGAAAAGGTGGGTGGCCACCTATATCCACCTGGATTAGGCCACCAACCTAGTCCAACTGGCTCAAAACAATATTTTGGAAATTTACTATTTTTAGAAGTTTTTCAGGTCCCGAACTTTCGAGGCCATTTTGAGGTCCTAAACATCGTTTTTTCATGATCGGGCACATCAAAGATAGTCCAAGGCTTTGATTGAGCCCCCAAAATGAATCTCCTCGCCAATACCTTTGTAACGAGCTATTGTTCACCCTAAATGGGGGTAGTATGCAAAAGTTACAACCCCGGGAAGTTGATGTACTAACTTACCCCAACAGGGCCCACATGAATTTTGGCGCTTCATCTCCTAGGGTTAGGTTTTTGGATGTCTAGGGTTTTCGAATTCATGTTTATTTTAAAAATTCCTTCAAATCCTCATTGTACTCATCTTCTTTTGAATGAGTGTAGCCGTCACATCTCTTCTCAGAGATAAGCTGCCACCATTCTAACAAGCTTGTTTCAGTCTGCATTTTACAGTTTTCGACATCTGTCTTATTTAATAGAAGTCAAGTTTTATTATATCTCTGTTATTTTTCACTGTGTCTCTGTGTTCATATTATAAATCTGTTGTTTCATTTCGTTCCGCTCATAAATCCGAATCACACAAGGTACATCTTGTGATCATTGTGGGGCTAGATTGGTATTTGTTTTAACATATTTTATTTCAATCTCAACTTATTTCAGTATTTTGAGTACTAAGCTAGTAAAATTACATTTTGATCTTAAGTAAAACACCAAATAACAAAGATTTTGCAGAAACTTCTAAGATATCTTGTGACAAGTTGTTCTGGTGGAATATCAATAATAATTTACAAATCAATTCCATACTAAATCCAAAATGAAAATACTTATTCATATATATTATCTTCCTTCTAAAACAACCTACATTATTTCAATTTTATGTCCCAATTTGAATTTCCCTACCCATTAATTACATATCCTTATATCATATATCTAATACACCCTAGTTTCCTTGCAAACTAGGAGGGAAACTTTTCACTTTTCTCTGAGCTAGTCTAATGTGATTTTAATATTTGTGTTGTGAAGAAAATATATTAATAACCATAACATTCTCCATGAATTAGAAAATCCATTCCATCATGTACAATACTTTTCCAAAATCTATTCCAGCATGTACAACACTTTTCCACTAAAATTCTTTTAGTGGTTCATAAATAAAGGCCTGATGGTGAGGGTCTAAGGAATCCTTAAAGAAATATTGCATAGAGATTCCACCAATATAAATCCATCCAATGCGTATAAAAAAATCTCTATTTAAACCTTGATATGCATGCATGTTATAATAGGGTATCAAGGTATAAGGTAATGCTAGCACAAGGTTTCACTTATTCACGCAGTTATTGTATGGGGATTTCTAGTTATTCCTCAATATATTTCTAGTTATACAGCCTGAGTGGGCCTAATGGTTAAGAACATGTGTTTCCTCTTCAGATGTCACAGGTTCAAATCCAAAGGGGGGTAGGGTATGTATACCTGCTTAGACTTTACCAGTCAAATCGATGGGCGGAGGGGGGTCCCTTGTCCCACAAACAAGGGGGTCTCATACACCAATTTGGTGTGCTGGCTTGGCCGTGACCTTAAAAATAGATTATTATTATTATTATATCATTGCGAATTCTTTAAGAAATCTCTGAGGCATGGTTAGATGAGCAATGAAATTTTCCTCCAAATCTTGAAAAATGTGTTAGTTCGAAAAGCAAGTGGAATGTTGTTCGTGTGATTAAACAAGAAAATTTTCCTCAGAGCTGGACAAATATGTTAGTTCCAGCAAGTGGAATGTTGTCTGTGTGATTAAACAAGAAAGAAGAGAGACAATTAGAAGGAGATGGAATATCATTTTATTATGATTGATTCAATTGTTACAATGAGGTTGTTCCCAATTTATTTACTAACAAGGTAGTTCTTCATCCCATTTAGGTAACTTCAATATTAACTAATGACCAAATTTCAATCATTAAATTCACCATTAAAATTTAATATAGAAATACTATGTTATAGTATGGTGTGTTAACCATTCTAACACTGTCCCAATTCATAATCAACTAACATATAAGTTAGACTTGGCTTTAATGCATGGAAAATTAAGAATATACTTTCTATCCTAATGAATAAACCTAAGGCCCCGACTAATTCATGAAAAAAAATTTATCCCTTGATGGTAATGCCATAATGCTATTTTAAGAGAATGTACACTTGGAATGGATTATAGTTATAGTAAAAAAACATTCACAACGAAGGAATTCCACTTCTATGCATCTTATAAGGAAGAAAATGTTTTTTAACTATTAATAAATGATGGAAATCGGGACACCTTTTAGATAGAAAAACTTCCCTACTATAATATAACCTTACTATATTGATGATGTTTCTTGTATTTAGATTATATTTTGTCTCATGGTTTATATTCACAACCTGCATCAACTTTCAACAAGGGTGTGTCTTGTATCTTTCCATCTTAATGCATTTTTAATGGTAAATTCTAACCTTGTACAATATTTACTACAAACAGATATTTAGCAAAAGAACAGAAAAGATACAATGACAAATACAAACATTACACAAATATTTTTCTCCTGGAAACCCAAACCGGGAAATCCAACATATTCTATATTCATTCATATGTGTTACATTGTTTATAATACAATATACATATAGGAGCCAGTGACATCCAAAACCCTAACCCAATGAGCTGGATTAGTCCACAACCCTAATTCCTTAACCGAAAATAGAAAACCATCAGCAAAAACCATGTGTCAAAAAAACACCTAAATATGTGACACGTTTCCTGAGGCTCATGCAAAGAATATAACACATACCCAACATTCTCCCACTTGTTGTTTTATTTGCATACAAGAGGTTACAGGGTTACATAGTCAACAATATAGGGAAACAATTCCCATGGATCCTCTACATCAAGAGAACTTCTCAGTGCTCACATATTTTGTTAATGAATCTTCAACATTCTTCAAAGTGTCCACCTTCATCAGCAATAATTTCTTTTCTTCAACCATGTCTCTCACAAACTGACACTAAATATCAATATGCTTTGTCTTTGAATGATGAGTTGGATTCTTCGCCAAAAATATTGCACTCTAACTATCACAATCTATCCTTACAGCTTGTTGTACCAACCCAATACCTGAACACAGTATTTTTAATTATACTACTTCCTTACTTGCATGAGTGGTGTTGTAACAGATATCAAAATCGATTGTGCTACCCAAGGTTCAAGTACGATCAAACCAACGAAATTGGAGGCGTTTAAGGATGGCTATATGAGCAATGTCAGAGGATGAATATATATCAACCGGAGAAGTACCAAAGTCTTCTGCATTTTACCATTATGTTCTGGCCTTGGAGTTCTACACACATTTCACATCTCCAATTCGACGATATGCAGATATTATTGTGCATCGAATGCTTGTTGTATCATGTTCAAACACCACTCCTGACCAGGGGTCCAAAAACAAGAGCGATGTTTCTTTTGAGAGATTTGGACATAGTCTAGCCAGCTATGATGATTTGAAAGATGTAGCAGAACATCTAAATAAACGCCATAGGGAAAGAAAGAGAGCACAAAAACATTACAGTGAGTTGTACCTTTTGATGTACCTACAGAAACATGCTGAAGCACAATATGCCTTGGTATTGGAAATACTCGAAAGGGGTTTTGTTTTTTTTGTGCCCAAATATGATCTTCGAGGATTTGTTAATTTACAGGGTGAGAATGGTAATGCAATACTACCATTGGATAAGGATGAGACAGCTTGTGATACCTATAGCAACGATGTCAATGGAAGTCAATTTCAACAATATAAATTACGACATGAATCACAGTGTATTAGCATACTTGATTCATTCGGCAATGTTTTACATGAATACGAATGAATGGCACCAATTTGGGTCCAATTGAGAGTAGATGGTTCTCAAGTTCGTACTCCTACACTACGAATACAACTTCTAAGTGAATCACATCCAACATCTCTTGCTGCCCAAAAGGAGCATGCCTCTCTTTCTACTGCATCAAAACAAAAAGGATCAGTGGTTCTGAGCATCCTATGCAAAGATCAAACAACTGCAAAATCAGAACCAAGAGTAGCGGCAAGGAAAGTAATCATATGTCAGTGTCAGCTGCACCAATATAGATTTTGTCAGAATAATATATTTCTTTGTATGCGCTGTAGCATTGACAGTGTTGGAATTTTTGAGGGCACCTGGCAGTCTCCAAGATTCGAAGAAAGAATCTACGTAACGCATCATCTGTTAGAGTATAAACGATGCTAAGTGAAATGACTATCGTTCCCAGAATTAGTCGAACTGTACAAGGCCGACAAATTCTTCAAATCGCCCATTTAATATGGTATACCTCCATTCAGATTATTGATAGATACATCAACAGATGCAGAAAATGCAAAGTTGTCCATAGCAGCCAGGATTATCACATGTTAAATTGATTCTGTAGTAAAGACCTATGTAGAAACTGAAGGCCTTCCGTCTAATATTTGTTTTCCCAATGCAGAGGTGAAGAAAGTGATGGCCCGGATGAGAACTTTAAAGGATCTTCATGGATGAGAATTGGCAAAAAGTGTGGGTTGTTTTCTCCTTGGGCATCGACTCATTGTACCGATAGTTTTCTTCTACGTCTTTCTCATTGGTGCATGGCACAATAGTTTTCGGCCTAGGATGCCACCGCACATGGATACACGAATTTCCCATGCAGATGCAGTTGATCAGGATGGAGCATCGAACCAGAAGACGGTGCGAAGGGGTAGCCATGCACCATATCTCTCTGGAGCTCAAACCGGGCTCTGGCCTTGGTCCCTTCACTCTCGGTATGCCAATTTGTGAAGCCATTGCAAATATTGAACAAGACACAAACAATTATGATGTGGTGCAAGTGAAATACTATGATGAGGAGCTTTTGATGTTTGATATTGCGATCAACTTTCCCGAACTTGGATTTCAACTTCGATTTGAGCCTTGTTCACAGCGGTTACACCTCATAGACGTAATTGATGTGCAAAGTCTTCAAATGCACTATAGAAATTCTTTAAATTGGTGGCCCCGATACTGCTACATTTGTAGCTGTATATAAAACATGTGGACCAACTTATCTTGGGAGTTATGATGCAGACAGGAGGATCTATACACTTTTCTATACATGCTTGTCATTTGCATTTCCAATCTCCCCTAAGTGTGAGTGTTGTGTGGACCGACAAGCAGAGTTACCTTTAGAGTTTCCTGACAGGACAACACCAGTCACCTCCCATATTTGTATATATGATAAATCCAGTGGTAGTGTTGGTGTTGGAGCTACATTGAGTAAAGCCATACTTCCTCCATTGCCTGTGGGAAGTCTGTATATGGAGGAAGTACATGCAAAGTTGGCTGATGAACTTTGGTTCAGTGTTGGGGGTCAACATCTTCCTGTTCAAGCTTCACCTCAGGATGTTTGGTCTGAATTGGGCCGTCCATGTGAAATTCATCAGAAACAGGTCAACCAAATGGTGATTCACAATGCTTCGGATACTAGCCCAAGAACAACATTATGTGGGGACTATTTCTATAATTATTTTACTCGTGGAATAGATATGTTATTTGATTCTCAGACACACAAAATCAAGAAATTTGTATTTGCATACAAATTTTTCGGGCCATGCAGATTTCAACTCATATATCAAATGCAGCTTTGTGATCCATTGTCCACGTTCCAACACTGAAATGGATGAAGCAAACACATACGATCATTATATCACACCCAATACAAAGTGGAATCAAGTTCAGAAACTTTTGGGAGATGGTGGTCGGGCTGAAATTTAGACTCAAGAGGGGCTTTTCAAATCGAGGCTGAAGATATTGGAAAACTGGATGACACCCGTCGTTAAAAACAAAATTAAACGCATGGATTAAACGCTGAAATCCCTATCCACTTGTCAAATGATGAATAACAGTTCAACGAAGCTGGCAGGTGTGCCTGGCAGTCGCAGGGTCCCAAAAGACAAACCGTTTCAGATTACCGGAACACAAAGAGTTTTATTTTTCTTTTTAAAAGACTGATGTATGTAACATTGAGAGAGGGGGGTGCATGAGCACCGCTAGGGGGAAACCTGTTTCGAAGAGGGTTTCATTGTAATGACTAAGTTTTTGTAAACCAGATTGGAGTAATAAAGACGATTTTTTCTTGCGACTGTGAGATTCATCACGGTCGATTTCTTTCAGCATGTTCTTCTTCTTTTCAGCTGTGTTAAATCTGTTTGGCTTTCATTATATATGTTCCTTACTCACAGTTGATATTTTCTTTACCATAGCTTTATGTCTTCCTTAATCCATCATGACTGCATTACATTTTGTTTTCTTCTAACCGGTGTGCTTCGTTATACTTTAGTACGACCACTACTATAACGAATGGATTTGGGTTTTCTGTAATTATTTGATGTCTTTCCTCTGCACCAGCTATCAGTGGGTGTAAGACCAGCCTACACTTTTAGAATTCTACATATATCCTTTGCTACATTGGCATTTCCTTTTTCTTTCCGCTTCTGCATCATGATTTATCAAAGCACTGAAAGATAGACTTACTTTGCCTCACTTTCCGCAAGTTAAATGATCTCTGCTATTGTCTCCTTTCTTCGGTTTTCATTCAACTCCATGCCCAATGGACCTTTTCCCTGGTTTAACCCCCAAACTCCAAAAATCCAAGACCATCATTCACCCAGAAATCTGCCCACCATTTTCATGCTTACTTCAATTTATTTTGTGGCATTTTTCGAGAGATCCCTCTCGGGTTGGGGGAGGGCAGCCTTCCAATCCAAAGTGGTTCGAGGTTGCCTGGGGATTGATTTGCTGCAACCCATTTCAGTTTTGAGTGTCAATATTTTGGCGTCGTTGCCGGGGATTTTCGAAGTTTATATCTATCCCTGGGAGAACGACATTGTTATAGTCCTACGGCCTGGTTGAGCAGTCAGTCATAGGAAAATATTGGTTGCACATGCTCTGGTGACTCCATTAAAATTTTCTGATGGTGATTTCACTGGCAGGAGAACTCAGAATTGCAGCTTTCATGCTAGGTCGCCCAATGGATGGAGGCACCTGGTCTACTGTTCTTGGCACTTTACGAGAAAGTGCCATCCCTAGTTGGAGCCGATGTTGTAACAGATATCAAAATCGATTGTGCTGCCCAAGGTTCAAGTACGATCAAACCAACGAAATTGGAGGTGTTTAAGGATGGCTATATGAGCAATGTCAGAGGCTGAATATATATCAACCGGAGAAGTACCAGAGTCTTCTTCATTTTACCATTATGGTCTAGCCTTGGAGTTCTACACACATTTCACATCTCCAATTCGACGATATGAAGACATTATTGTGCATCGAATGCTTGTTGTATCATGTTCAAACACCACTCCTGACCAGGGGTCCAAAAACAAGAGCGATGTTTCTTTTGAGAAATTTGGACATAGTCTAGCCAGCTATGATGATTTGAAAGAGGTAGCAGAACATCTAAATCAACGACATAGGGCAAGCAAGAGAGCACAAAAACATTGCAGTGAGTTGTACCTTTTGATGTACCAACAGAAACATGCTTAAGCACAATATGCCTTGGTATTGGAAATACTCGAAAGGTGTCTTGTTGTTTTTGTGCCCAAATATGATCTTCAAGGATTTGTTAATTTATAGGGTGAGAATGGTAATGCAATACTACCATTGGATAAGGATGAGACAGCTTGTGATACCTATAGCAATGATGTCAATGGAAGTCAATTTCAACAATATAAATTACGACATGAATCACAGTGTATTAGCATACTTGATTCATTTGGCAATGTTTTACATGAATACGAATGAATGGCACCAGTTTGGGTCCAATTGAAAGCAGTTGTTTCTCGAGCTCGTACCCCTACACTACGAATACAATTTCTAAGTGAATCACATCTAGCATCTCTTGCTGCCCAAAAGGAGCATGCCTCTCTTTCTACTGCATCAAAACAAAAAGGATCAGTGGTTCCGAGCATCTTGTGCAAAGATCAAACAACTGCAAAATCATAACCAAGAGCAGCGGCAAGGGAAGTAATCATATGTCAGTGTTAGCTACACCAATATAGATTTTGTCAGAATAATTTATTTCTTTGTATGCACTGTAGCATTGACAACGTCGAAAGTTTTGAGGGCACCTGGCAGCCTCCAAGATCCAAAGAAAGAATCTACGTAACGCATCATCTGTCAGAGCATAAACGATGCTAAGTGAAATGACTACTGTTCCCAGAATTAGTCGAACTGTACAAGGCCGACAAATTCTTCAAATCACCCATTTAATATGGTATACCTCCAGTCAGATTATTGATAGATACATCAACAGATGCAGAAAATGCAAAGTTGTCCACAGCAGCCAGGATTATCACATGTTAAATTGATTCTGTAGTTAATACCTATGTAGAAACTGGAGGCCTGCCGTCTAATATTTGTTTTCCCGATGCGGAGGTGAAGAAAGCGATGGCCCGGATGAGACTTTTAAAGGATCTTCATGGATGATAATTGGAAAAAAGTGTGGGTTGTTTTTTCCCTGGGCATCGACTCATTGTACCGACGGTTTTCTTCTACGTCTTTCTCATCAGTGCATGGCACAATAGTTTCCGGCCTAGGATGCCACCGCACATGGATACACGAATTTCCCATGCAGATGCAGTTGATCAGGATGGAGCATCAAACCAGAAGACGGTGCAAAGGGGTAGTCATGCGCCATATCTCTTTGGAGCTCAAACCGAGCTCAGGCCTTGGTCCCTTCACTCTCGGTATGCCAATTTGTGAAGCCATTGCAAATATTGAACAAGACACAAACAATTATGATGTGGTGCAAGTGAAATACTATGATGAGGAGATTTTGATGTTTGATATTGCGATCAACTTTCCCAAACTTGGATTTCAACTTTGATTTGAGCCTTGTTCACAGTGGTTACGCCTCATAGACGTAATTGATGTGCAAAGTCTTCAAATGCACTATGGAAATTCTTTAAATTGGTGGCCCCGATACTGCTACATTTGTAGTTGTATATAAAACATGTGGACCAAATTATATTGGGAGTTATGATGCAGACAAGAGGATCTATACACTTTTCTATCCAGACTTGTCTTTTGCATTTCCAATCTCCCCTAAGTGTGAGTGTTGTGTGAACTGACAAGCGGAGTTACCTTTAGAGTTTCCTGACAGGACAACACCAGTCACCTCCCGTATTTGTATATATGATAAATCCAGTGGTAGTGTTGGTGTTGGAGCTACATTGAGTAAAGCCATACTTCCTCCATTGCCTGTGGGAAGTCTGTATATGGAGGAAGTACATGCAAAGTTGGCTGATGAACTTTGGTTCAGTGTTGGGGGTCAACATCTTCCTGTTTAAGCTTCACCTCAGGATGTTTGGTCTGAATTGGGCCGTCCATGTGAAATTCATCAGAAACAGGTCGACCAAATGGTGATTCACAATGCTTCGGATACTAGCCCAAGAACAACATTATGTGGGGACTATTTCTATAATTATTTTACTCATGGAATAGATATGTTATTTGATTCTCAGACACACAAAATCAAAAAAATTGTATTTGCATACAAATTTTCCGGGCCATGCAGATTTCAACTCATATATCAAATGCAACTTTGTGATCCATTGTCCACATTCCAACACTGAAATGGATGAAGCAAACACATATGAGCATTATATCACACCCAATACAAAGTGGAATCAAGTTCAGAAACTTTTGGGAGATGGTGGTTGGGCTGAAATTCAGACTCAAGAGGGGCTTTTCAAATCGAGGCTGAAGATCTTGGAAAACTGGATGACACCCGGTGTTAAAAACAAAATCAAACGCATGGATTACACGCTGAAATCCCTATCCACTTGTCAAATGATGAATAACGGTTCAATGAAGCTAGCAGGTGCGCCTGGCAGTTGCAGGGTCCCAGAAGACAAACCGTTTCAGATTCCCGGAACACAAAGAGTTTTATTTTTCTTTTTAAAAGACTGATGTATGTAACATTGAGAGAGGGGGGCGCATGATCACAGCTAGGGGGAAACCTCTTTCGAAGAGGGTTTCATTGTAATGACTGAGTTTTTGTAAACCAGATTGGAGTAATAAAGACGATTTTTGCTTGCGACTGTGAGATTCATCACGGTCGATTTCTTTCAGCATGTTCTTCTTCTTTTCAGCTGTGTTAAATCTGTTTGGCTTTCATTATATATGTTCCTTACTCACAGTTGATATTGTCTTTACCATAGCTTTATGTCTTCCTTAATCCATCATGACTGCATTACATTTTGTTTTCTTCTAACCGATGTGCTTCGTTATACTTTAGTACGACCACCACTATAACGAATGGATTTGGGTTTTGTGTAATTGTTTGATGTCTTTCCTCTGCACCAACTATCAGCAGGTGTAAGACTAGCCTACACTTTCATAATTCTACATGTATCCTTTGCTACATCGGCCTTTCCTTTTTCTTTCCACTTCCGCATCATGATTTATCAAAGTGCTGAAAGATAGACTTACTTTGCCTCACTTTCCGCAAGTTAAATGATCTCTGCTATTGTCTCCTTTCTTCAGTTTTCATTTGAATCCATGTCTAATGGACCTTTTCCCTGGTTTAACCCCCAAACTCCAAAAATCCAAGACCATCATTCACCCATAAATCTACCCACCGTTTTCACGCTTACTTCAATTTATTTTGTGACATTTTTCGAGAGATCCCCCTCGGGTTATGGGAGGGCATCCTTCCAATCCAAAGTGGTTCGAGGTTGCCTCGGGATTGATTTGCTGCAACCCATTTCAGTTTCGAGTGTCAACAAGTGGCTTCCATGTATTCAGCTTCTGTAGTTGAAAGTGCCACTACAACCTATATTTTGCTCATCCAACTTATTTCTCCTCCAAATAGGTTAAACACATACCCACTTGTAGATATCCTACGATCCAGATCTCTAACCCAGTTTGCATCCACAAATCCATGCATATCCACCACGTTGTCCAATCTTGTTCTTCCTTCGTAGCACAATCCATAGCTAGCAATGCCATGCAAACACCTGAAAACCGTTTTTACTATCGTCCAATGCTCATTCCTTGGTTTTGACATATACCTTCTCAAAACTCCCACTGCATGGGCAATGTCCGGTCTAGTACAACCCATTACATACATCAAACTGCCAACTGCACTCACATATGGAACATGTGACATGTCCTCCTCCTCTTCATGTGTCTTGGGGCACTGATTCGCAGATAAATTTACACCAACAAGAATAGGAACCTTGACTGATTTACATTCCTCCATATTAAACCTCCACAATATTGTCTCGATATATTTTCTCTAATTTAACCAAAGTTTCCTCCTTTTCTAATCTCTTTTAATTTCCATGCCCAAAATGAAATTTGAAGCATCGAGATCCTTCATGCCAAATTTAGAGGACAAATGAGTTTTCACATCCTGGATAATCTCCTTGTTATTTCCTATCATCAACATGTCATCCACATACAAGACCAAATAAATCAAATGATCACCAATTAATTTAAAATACATACAATGATCCTCTTTTCTTATTGTGAAACCAAGTCCCAACATATAAGTATCAAAATTTTGATACCACATCCTTGGTGATTGTTTTAAACCATATAGGGACTTTTTCAACTTGCATACCGACTCCTTCTTTCCTTTCACAGCATAACCTTCTGGTTGCTTCATATAGATTTCTTCTTCCAAATCCCCATGTAGGAATGTTGTCTTCACATCCATTTGTTCTATTTCAAAATTTAATGCATTAGCAGCAGATAACAAAAATCTTATGGAGGTTAACTTGGCAACATGAGAAAATATCTCACCAAAATCAATTCCCTCAACCTAGGAATAACCCTTTGCTACTAATCGAGCTTTGTATTTCTCCACTTTTCCTTCTTCATTCAGTTTATTTTTAAATACCCATTTGATGCCAATGGGATTTCTTCTAGTTGGAAACTCCACTAGATCCCAAGCCTCATTCTTATCCAAAGATGACATTTCTTCATTCATGGCCCTTTTTTAGAGATTTGCATCCTCTGAATCCACTGCCTCCCTAACAGCTCTAGGATCATGATCAATAATAGAGAAAGCAAAATTTGAATGGAAATCAGATGGATTATACCTTTCCAATAGCCTTCTTTCTCGAACCGATCTCCTCAATACTGGAGTATGAGGATCTTCTTCTTCTGATTCATGTTCTTCTGTAGAGTCTGACTCATCATATTTTAAATCAAACTCTATTTTCTTTGGTTCTTCCTTACTTGGTAGGACTTCCTATTTAACAACATCCTTCATTTCTCTAAATATCACATCTCAGCTATACACTACCTTCTTAGTTTCTGGGTTCCAATGCTTATAACCTTTGAGACCATCTTTGTATCCAATAAAGATACACTTTTCGGCCTTCTTATCTAGCTTACCCATATTTTCCTTTGGAACATGAACATATGCATCACATCCAAATACCTTGAGATGTGTGAGAGAAGGTTCTTTACCAGTCCATACCTCTTGTGGAGTCTTGTCATCCAACGCTGATGAGGGTGATATGTTGACCAGGTAACATGCAGTACCCACTGCCTCTGCCCAGAATTGTTTCCCTAGCCTGACACCACTGAGCATGCACCTTACTTTTTCCATCAACGTCATGTTCATCCTTTCTGCAAATCCATTATGTTGAGGTGTATATGGAGTAGTCTTCTGCCTTGCTATACTGCACTTCTTACATAGTTCTTCAAATTCATTCCCGCAGAAATCTCCGCCATTATCTGTCCTTAGAACCTTAATTCTTTTCTTTGATTGATTCTCAACAAGAGCCTTAAACTCTTTAAACATGTCAAAGACTTCAGATTTCTTCCTGAGGAAATATATCCAAGTATTCCTCGAGAAGTCATCTATAAATGAGACGTAGTACACATATTTTTCCAATGATGGGACCAACGCAGGTCCAAAAACATCATTGTGAACTAGCTGTAAGATTCCCTCTTCCCTCTTTGCACTAGAGGGGAATCTTAATCAATTCTACTTTCAATATATACAATGTTCACAGAAATCAAAATCCAGAGAGAAGTTAAACATACCTTCAACCATACCTTTACCGTGTAGTAGTCGAAGACCTTTCTCTCCGATATGCCCCAGTCTTTGATTCCACAGCATAGCCTTTTCTCCAGAGACTGTAGGAGTTCTTTCTTCTTCAAATCCAATATCAGTAACAATGGAACTATTACACCCATCACTAATAGTGCTTCCTTCCATCTTATACAGAGTTCCAAACTGAATTCCTTTCAGCAACACCATTTCTCCTCAAACCATCCTGCAGGTTTCCTTTTCAAATATTGTTTTTACCCCTACATCGTCCATTTTTCTTACAAAAATCAAATTTCTGGCCAAACCTGAGATGTACAAAACACCAGGCAGTGTTCTAATCCTTCCATCTATGCGCCTCAACTTGACTATTCCTCGTCCTATGATTCTAGTTGTCGAATCATCACCTAAGAAAACATTACCTCCATCATACCTTTCATATTCGCAAAACCACTCCCTGTGGGGAGTCATATGAAAGGATGCACTAGAGTCAACCAACCATGCCTCATGATCTACATGTGTTCTTGAAGAATCCAAGTACACATCCCCTCCTTCTTCCTTGGAGGTATTTTCTTCTGTAGAATGAGATTCTTCATATCCCTTCTTTTTCTCAACCTTGGAACTACAGTGCTTCTTGTAGTGCCTTTCTTTTCCACATATCCAACATACCCTTACAAAAATTTCGAGAGATTTAGAGATACCCTTAGACTTAGATCTCCCACTTGAGAAATTAGATCTATTCCTTTCCTGGGAACGCCCTCTTGCAAATAATGTGTCTGTTCTTTGTCCTTCCATATTCTTATGTCTCATCTCCTCCAACAACAAGGATGAGACCACTTCTTCAAACTTCAAGGAATTTGTATTACTACCTATGGCCACAACCAGACCATCCCAGGAGTCTGGTAAAGAACACAATAAACTGATACATTTATATTCATCTGAAATTTTAATCTCAACAGATACTAACTGACTTACCACGGTATTGAAGGTGTTCAAATGCTCTGCCACCGAGCCTCCATATCTCATCCTTAGGTTATACAACTTCTTTCTCAGGAATAGTTTATTTACTAGGGACTTAGACTGATACAACTTCCCCAAATTTTCCCATAAATCTTTGGTTGTAGCTTCCTCTGACACATTCAGTAATACTGAATCAGAGAGACACAGTCGGATTGTGCTCTTTGCCTTCCAATCCAAATTTTTCCAGTCATCTGTTGAAGTTCTTGAAGGTGTAGTAACTGGATCTACCATGATCCACTGACCTCTTTCCACCAACAGATCTTCCATATTGAGCTTCCACATCTCAAAAATTTTCCCATTAAACTTCTCGATTTCCAGCTTCGAATTGCTTGCCATTTCTTTTCACCTGAAAAATCAATACCACATATCTTCCACTGTAACAAGGCTTATCACAATCCCGAGCCAAACTCTTGACCAAAAAGGCGTCCCCCTGAAGCCAATAAATCTCTGATACCAAATGTAAATTATAACCTTGTATAATATCTACTGCAAACATATATTCAGTAAAAGAACAAAAAAAATACAACGACAAATACAAACATTACACATAGATTTTTCCCCTGGAAACTCAAACCGAGAAAACCAACATATTCTATATTCATTCATATGTGTTACATTGTTTACAATACAATATACATATAGGAGCCAGCGGCATCAAAAACCCTAACCCAATGACCTAGATTAATCCACAACCCTAATTCCTTAACCAGAAATAGAAAACCATCGGCAAAAACCATGTGCCAAAAAACCACCTAAATATGTGACAAGTTTCCCAAGGCAGAAAGTTTTTTCTCAGGGGCACTGCCCCCGAACCCCCATGCAGGGGGCTTCACCCAGCACAGACGCTCAAACACTACTGCTCATGCAAATAATATAACACATACCCAACATTAATGAATAATAATTTCCGAAGGGAAAAACATTATTAGTGCATTATATAGCCATAGTACAGAACTAATTCAACACTTTCATCTTGGTACCAATAAAGATTCTATTCCATTGAATAAAATTTATCCCATTTAGTTAGACTCATCCATGAAAGGGATTTGGGACACCACATCACTCAATATGTAATGAGTGCATTACTTCACTACACTCTAATATTGAATACAACTATTTTTTCATTGCATCAAGAGGTGCTCTACAACCCACTATTGAAGAGATGTCACAAGCAAACAAAAAAAAAATCACCAAATAATCATTGACATAACATAATGATTAGCAGAGCTTATAATTTGAATTAAGAGTGAAATACATCCATGTTATGGAAAATATAAATCATCCACAACAACAACAAAAAAAATTGAGAGTGCTTAAAAAACCATGTACACCAGAATCCTTATCCCCCTTAAAAGAGATTGGAACACAACATATCACTGAATATGTAACTAGTGCATTACTTCACTACACTCCAATATTGAATACAACTATATATTTACTGCATCAAGAAGAGGTGTTGTACAACCCACTATGGAAAATATGTTGTCATGTACATAACAAGAAAATATTTACATTATTTTTTTTTTAAATACAAGTCCAAATCAACTTTAAAATAAATAAATTTAGATTTATATTAGTTAACGTGAGTTTATAGAAATAAAGATAAATTAATGGTCTTTGAATTCACATTTTGAGAATATTTCAAGAAAAAAATTCATATCTAATAAGAACAAGGTTGTGTAGCAGCGCAGTCCCTACCAACGAGGTTAGAAAGCAAAATGTGAAAAATTGGGTCGAATTGTAAATGAAACGAATTGTTCCGTGCAAAATGTATATCACAAAAATGTTGTGTGCAACATGTATATCACGAAATATGGGGCAATAGAAAACGAGGGTTGGTAGGCAGAGCATCATCTATTTTTTGAAAGTATACAACAAACCAATTGCTTTTTAAAGTATATAAAAAAGTAAAAAAATTGTTTACATTGGAAGAATAAATTTGGAAATTTAAATGCATTTTCCAAATGGACTGGTGAAAGATAAGAATATATGATGAGATAAGAAATATATATATTTAAATAGGAGATAAGAAATATAAAAATTTAAATGCATTTGTGAACATGGGGTATAAGTAAATGACGCTTGCATTGTTGGGAACCATTTATTTTGAAATATACAAAAAAAGAAAAATCTGTAACATATAAAAGACTATATGCATTTTCCACATAGACTGGTGAAGGATACGAATAAAAGTATGTAACATATTAAAAATTAAAATTAAAATTCATTTTTATTTGAAATCTATCAAAAAATAAAAGTTTGTTACATACTACTGGAAATTTGGAAATATACAAAAAAGTTAAAGTTTGTTACATATAAACCGGAATTTCAATGCATTTGTCATGTAGACTGGGATTGGGGCTCCCACAGACCATTAGAGAAATATGTACAAGAAAGAGGATTGTGGAAAGAAGATAGAGTGCAATAACTGCAAAACAAAATAAATGGAAAGGTATAAGTGTTTTCCTATACATCTGTATTTAAGAAACTAGAATAACTGGATTGGTAAACAAAGAAGGATGCGATGAGTAAACTTACAGTGAGGGTACATATGAGCCCTTGGGATATTTGCTTGCGGCTTTCATTTCATTGATGTCGCTGAGGAATTCGGTTTCAAGGATGTCCTCCACGGTTGCTGGAATGTTGGCAACTGCCTGTTTCAATTTCCTTTCGAGCCATTCTTCAATGTATCCTCTCATTTGGGCGACGTTGATCTCATTCCGGATTTTTATGTTGAAAATATTGTTTTCTAATTCCCGGAAGTCGATAGAAAGATTAGAGAGAGCCTGATGAATTTCTTCATTCTGTATTGCATATTTGACTAGCCAGTCGTGGACGTGAGCTTGATCAAATTGAAGGATGTTGTAAAAATTTTGCAGAGACAAGGTCTTAAACATAGCAACCTTCTTATCGAACTCTTGTTTGGTTAAGGGAAACGAGTTTGCGATTAAGTGGGGGTCTTGGAACTCGTAGGTTTTCCCAATTAAGTCTATATTTGATAGCTTTGTGAATAATATATCTTTCTTCGATATGGCTTATTCACATGATTGAACAATGAGATGCAAGTTCTTTACTTTTTCTTTCCAACATGCATTCAATTGGCTGATGCGGTTTTTGGATGGAAGATCTTCTTCTCTTCTTTTTGTTTCTGTCATATTGTTGACAATCTTGCCAAAAGGGATGACCATTTTTGAAAAGAAATTTTCTTCATCTTTTAATTCATCCTACAAAAGCTCGAGCAAGCTATGTTCCCTGGTTCCAAGGGAAGTGATTGTTTTTTATATTTTCCCCGCCTCGGTAACCAGTTGCACTCTTTTTTTGATATTGTTCTCCACATATCCTTTACAGGATGCGAGTAGGGTGGAGGATGATTTTACATTGGGTGTAGGCGTGCCAAGCATGGCTATTGCCAAAGGATTAACAAGCAATGGCATAGGAATGAAAGTGTCTTCCAATTCCTTGATTCGGTTCTTCAATCTGGCATTTTTAGTCTCGATGCCTCCAATGGAATCATGAAGTGCTTCTCCGATCATGGTGTGAAGTTGAAAGATTTGGGATGGCCCCATGTTGGCAATGTCAACCTCTGAACGATATTTTCCTTTCTTATTTTTAACATTTTTTTTCTGAATTATCAATTTTTTGTTCTGGATATCAAAAAGAGTTCTCTGGAACACGAAGGATTAATCTTTGTCAAATTTTTTGGTAACAGATATGTCCATTGGATGGATATGGTGAATGGCGTTTCTGGGTTGATCAAGGAAGCAGATCATGGTATCCAGATCAGTGTCAAGTTCCATGTTCTCACTCTTAATTTTCCACTTTTTCGCCTACCCCATATTTTTTTTCTCTTCTTATCTACTGAAATCTTGTGAGAACTATCAATTTTAGAGTGAGGACGGTTGTTATATCATCCTCCGTTTGAAGAACTCTGGGTTTCTTTGTTGCTTTGATAGGCCGTTGGAGCTATTCTCAGAGATGTCATTCTTTTTGGAGTGGTATTTGTGGATTGAACACTCTTGTCATTGGGTCCTTTCGCTTGTTCCCTGTACAATTTAGTGCAACTCTGCACTGTCTCTACCTCATCGGCATCAGAGGCAGGACCGTCATCGCCACTATCTTTGTTTTTGGGCAGGTGTTTATTTACAAAACAATCGCCCAAGCCAAGTGTTTGTAAATTTTGTCTAAAAATATCATAGGGGTCGAATCCTCTTATGTATTCAACATATATCAGGTTGGAGATGCTAGAATGTGCTGTGAAATCGTCAATTTTGTTGATGTCTTTCAACACAAACTCCCCTATTTTCCAAGGCAGAGGAATGAATTTTTTTTTTTCTTCCTTTGGAACAGATGGAACCAGTAGATGTATTGACGTGTTACTTCTGCAACAAATATTTTGTCTGTATTGTGACATGGAAGGAGAGCAGTTTGTTCCATGGAGCCGAAAATTCTTATGATAGTGTAATTATCCAAATGTTCAAGTGTGCCCTTCTTGTCCAAAAAACTAGTTGCCTGTTCAAATATGCGGGGAGCATCTTCTCCTAACAACAAAACTTTGAAAAAAGATAGGAAGCCATTAAAAACCTCATAAAAATAGTGGGAAGCCTTGTTCTTCCACAAGGCTTGGTACCAGAACGTTACTAGGTGGAATTCATAGTTGACATTCTTGGACAGAGACAGTGCGGAAATCGATAGGAATGTGTTATTACAAAAACTAAATAGGATGACATATAAAATTTGTTTTCCCTTTTGTAGCTTGACAATTGGGAAGAGATTTCATGGGAAATCACCCTGACCCAATAAAAAATGGCTTGTTCGTTGACTTTGAAATACAAAACATAAGGGGCCATGCAAGAAATAGTAGTTGTGGACTCCTGTCCTGTTATTCTTGTAAACAGCCAGGCAATTTCGTGAAATGGATTTCTAAATGAACTAACCTTCATGCTTGTAATATCTTCAGGAACTATATGTAGGTTTTCCAAAAAAAGGCGCAAGAGGTCCAATCCGTTATTATGCTTTTTTAGGAACTATTTGCAATCTTCTCCTCTGAACGTCAATGTTGCCTTCGACAATTTCAGCATCTGGCGGAAGACCTGAGGTGACAAAGAAACAAAAGAGCGGTCCTGCAGTGGAATAATTATTTTCTCTGCAATAAATTTATCAGCGCACCAAGAGACCAGGTCCTTACAGTCAAAAACCTCGGGGACACAACCTGCATGAGCAATCTCGAAGGTCCAAATTACTTGGTTCTCTACGGCAGAGGTTGAGTAATAAGAAAATGCCCTGGACCAATGGAAGTTTTGGTCCTCGCACCCGAATATGTTCACTGTATCTCCACAGAAATGTTGTCGATCTGATGCCATAGGTTTATGAAAAGGTTTCTTTGTTGCAAATGATGGTTTAAATGAACAGTTGGAGCCGATAATGTAACTTTTCGGTAAATCTTGGTTAAGTGCTTATGAATGGGAAAGCTCATTGAGCCTTTCACTGATTAATGACAATCTGTATTGGTGGTGCATGATGAACTGTTAGCAGTAAAGTTTATTTATTTCATATTTAGAAATGTGAAGGTGGCGGGTACGACGAAGGGAAATTAAGGAATGGAGGTTTCGTGAATGTGCGAAGGACATGCCTTGTGAATGGGATTTCATGATTTTCAAATGAACACTCGGAAGGGATAATATAATCCCCCTGCAAATTTTGGTTTAATGCGCATCAATACGAGATGTCCTCGAGCCATTTGCCCATCAATGACCATCTATACGGTTTCTACATGATGACCTGTTAGAATTAAATGCCAGTAATTACATATTTAGGAACAAGATATGTATATATAACTTTTTATTTTCTTTTATTATAGACAAGTGCGAAGGTGACAAAAACGGTGGAGAGAAAGGAAAGAATGACAAGCTCTGAAACGCGGTTGGACGGGATTAAAAAAAGGGTTATAGGGATAGTCAGGACAGTCGAGTGTTGCACGGTCAAATTTCATGTTTCGAAATTTTTTAGTGCAAAATGTGTAAAATGGAAGAGATCACGATGGGGCAGTTCAACAGCCATTTTGTATATTTGCAGAATTGCGGCAAAGTGGCTAAGTATGGAATGGGGAAATTGATAATTTCATGCGTAGCAATAATATCTTATATATAATTTCCAACTGCTAATTGTAAAGGGGTGCAGGCACAAGAAACAACGCCTACAAACTGAATATTTCTTCAACCCGCCAAACCGATGATCCACCAAAGAAATTTCAACAAATGGCCAAGTATGGAAAGCGGACAGACAGGAATCAAAATGGGGTGACAATAGTTCCACTAAATATGCGAGGATCCGATGGTTAAATTTTATTTATGGGAAGTTTTCAGTGAAACACATGAATCGGCGAAAATACTAGAGGCAATAAAAGAGTGGGGAAATAGAAAGGCGGAAGGCAGTTTTCGTAAGCGTGAATTGGTTTCAAAGAAGCCCCATTGTTGCAAAACCATGATGTTCTACTAATTGTCAGCAAATGCATTGTTGAAGATTAGATTTTATTGCAACGTGCTCGTGTAACTATGCTCTTGATACATTTTTCCATGACTGTAACATATTAAATTAACTACTAAACTTCATTATTGGAACGTGTGACTATAAATGCGTTCTTGATACACTCTCCCATGAGTGCGACATATTAATTCATGTATCAAACTTCTTTCATTATGGGTTTTTAGCAATAAAACTTAATAATAATTTCATTCTAGAAACAAGAATAACGATTTTGTCACAACATTGTACATTGGTATTGCTATGTTCTATTTGCATTATGAATACAATTCAACATTGGTTTGAAACTATGTATTCCATTTTTTGTTTGCATAAAAAGATGGTGGATTCACACAGTACATTGGCATATAATTGTTAGATGTTCCATCTTAGAAAAAAAATAATCTA
>JASDQU010011722.1:52620-76080 GCA_032191745.1 Picea mariana
ATCTCTAGGAGAATCAACATATCATTGCTTTAGAGTGAAACTCTTCCGCCCAGAATAGACTAATTTGGAACTCTAGAATTCCTACTTTCGCACTGCAAAGTTGTTGTTGCGTTCACTGTTGATTTCTTTTCTGAAACATCTTTTGGTGTTGTCATGATCGCGATCACTGAGCCAGAAAGTTCCATTTGTTATGGTTGATTTCAATTTGGGCGCAGGAGTGGGAATATTCTATGCATTGCCACCATCCATTTTCATATCATCGTCCATCATATCATCTTCTTTTGGCTTGCAATTGATGGCGTCAAATTCTACAACAACCATGATCGCAAGTGGGCAGGTTGTCTGAGGACCCAGGGTTGACATGGAATTTTTTGGCTTGAAATATATCTCTCAGTGTACCAAGGGACCATCTCCTTATTTTCTCCTAGGCAGAGGGAGATGAATAGTAAGAATATGCCATGGAATAGTGGAACCTCCAGCCATTATGTCCCAATGTGTTTACTGTGTGTGGAGAGAACTGTTGACAAAAGTTATTAAGAATTTCTGTTTGTTGGAGACAATGTTTGAAATGAAAATCGGGGAGGTATAATATAACCCTCCGCAAATTGTGGTTTAATACCTATCAATGTAATATCTCCTCGAGCCTTTTGTTGATCAATGACAGTTTCCAGGTCTCATGCGGAATGAGTTGTCACCATGACAACTTACTAATTGCACAATTAGAAAAAAGTGTGAAGGTGGCATTGACGGAGAAAAGAGACTAAGAATTAAAAATTTCTTAGAAGCACCAACCCGTCCGTGCACCCAAAAAAATGATTGCATCACCTTTCAAATGAATACTTGGAAAGGATAACATACTTGTGCACAAATCTTAGTTTAATTCATAGTAATGACAAATCTTCTCCTGATTTCCGAACATTAATGACAATGTTAATGGTTCCTGTAGGATGGCTACTATCATTAAAGCTTAATTATTGCATATATGGAAACAAGCATGAAGGCAGCGGTAATGGCGAAACTGATTCAAAGATATACCAATGGAAAGCGGTGGGGCGGGTTACAAAAGAAAAAGGGTAGAAGATATACCCAGGAGACGTGAATGGTCGATGGTCATATTGCATCTCACTGACATGGGCCGTCCATTTGTATGTCGTGGAATTTGTAAATTCACAAGTGGACTTGCGGGATGGCTAGCTCAACATTGCACTTTCATTATTCTATGTCCTCCAAATAGCACTCAGAGTTCTGTGCTATAAACTATCTAACATGTCTAAAAACATTATTTTCAATACTAAATTATTAATATTACATATTGATATTGCATAATTTTATTAGACGAGAGAGTTTGTACAATCTGTTCGAGCGAGTTATTTAAAAGTTTTGTGACAAACGAACAATACATAGTAGACATGTACTTTTATAAATTATGGACATGAGATTTTATACAGCATTTGCAGATCCCTCGTTCCATACTTAGGCACTTTTTCGATTGCGGGTTCTCGGGCCGACGAGCTTAAAATTGAGCCTTTATTGTTCTATGTCCTACAAATATCACCAGCGATATACAAATAGATAGGCGGATTTGTAGGTTGGTTGGTTGAACATTGCACTTTTATTGTCCTGTAGCGATTATGTATTAATTCCATAATTAGCTATCTTTTTGGATCGGGGGCTCTCATGTTGGCAGGCAAAAACTTGGGCCTCTATTGTTCTGCGCTCTACAAATTTCACCGACAATTCTGCAATATACAAATTCTGAAACGGACCTCCGGTAAATTATTACTGTTAAATATTGATATTGCAGAATTTAATGAGACGAGAAAGTTTGTACAATCTGGTTGGCCGAGTGATATAGAAGTATTTTGAAAAATGAGCAATACATAGTAAACATGTAGTTTTATAAAGTATGGACATGAGATTTTATAGAACATATGTGAATCTCTCATTCCATACTTGAGCAGTTTTTGGATTGCGGATTCACGGGATGGCAGGATGAAAAATGAGTATCTATTCTTCTGTGTCCTACGAATAGCACCTACACTTCGACGATATACAAATTGACAGGTGGAATTGTGGAGATGAGTCTCTATATAAAGTATGGACATGATATTTTTTAGAGCATATGCGGATGCCCTATTCCATACCTAGGCACTTTTCGGATGGCGGGTTCGCGGCCTGGTGGGCTAAAAATAGAGTCTCTATTGTTTCATGTGCTACAAATAGCACTCAGACTTCTGCGATATACAAATTGACAGGAGGACCTATGGGTTGCTTGGCTGAACATTGCATTTTTTATTGTTCTAGAACATATGCGGTTCCATCATTCCATACTTGGGCACTTTTTGGATTGTGAGTTCGCGGCCTGGTGGGCTGAAAATTGAGTATCTATTGCTCTGTGTCCTACAAATAGCACCTACACTTCCGCGATATACAAATTGATAGGCGAACTTGTGGACATGAGTCTATATAATGACTCATGTAAAATCTCATGTCCATATTTTATATAATGACTTTTTGGATCGCGGGATGAAATTGAGTATCTATACCTACACTTGTGCGATATACAAATTGACATGCGGACTTGTGGACATGAGTCTATAAAATATGGACATGATATTTTATAGAGCATATGAGGATCCCTCATTCGATACTTAGGCACTTTTTTGATCGTGGGTTTGCGGCCTAGCGAGCTGAAAATAGTTTTTATTGTTCTGTGTCCTACAAAAACCAGGCAAACTTCCGAGATATACAAATTAACAGGAGGACTTGCAGGCTGCTTCGCTGATGGAATCGAGGGTTGGCGGGTTCAAATTTGCCATTTTTTACAGATGGAAATTCCTATCAACTATCCAACATATAAAAAAACATTATTTTCAATACTAAATTATTTTAGCTGAACATTGCATTTTTATTGTTCTAGAACATATGTGGATCCATCATTCCATACTTGGGCACTTTTTGAATGGCGGGTTCACAGCCTGATGGGATGAAAATTGAGTATCTATTGTTCTGTGTCCTACAAATAGCACCTAGACTTCTGTGATATAAAAATTGACAGGCAAACTTGTGGACATGAGTCTCAATATAAAATATGGACACAAGATTTTACAGAGCATATGTGGATCCCTCATTCTATACTTGGGGACTTTTTAGATCGCACGTTCGCGGCTTGACGGGCTGAAAATAGATTCTCTATTGTTCTGTGTCCTACAAATATGATCCATACTTCCACGATATACAAATTGATAGGACTTGCATGCTGCTTCATTGATGGACTCTAGGGCTGTCGGGATCAAATTTGTCGTTGTTTATGGATGGCAATCCCTATCAACTATCCAACATATAAAAAAACATTATTTTCAACACTAACTTATTTTGGCTGAACATTAAATTTTTATTGTTCTAGAACATATGTGGATCCATCATTCCATACTTGGGCACCTTTTGGATGACGGGTTCGCAACCTGACAGGATGAAAATTGAGTATCAATTGTTCTGTGTCCTACAAATAGAACCTAGACTTCCGTGATATACAAATTGGCAGATGAACTTCTGGACATGAGTCATTATATAAAATATGGACATGAGATTTTACAGAGCATATGTGGATCCCTCATTCTATACTTGGGCACTTTTTGGATCACGGGTTCACAGCCTGGTCGAAGTCTCTATTGTTCTATGCCCTACAAATACCACCTAGACTTCCACGATATAAAAATTGACAAGAGGACTTGTGGGCTTCTTTGCTGATGGACTCGAGGGATGGCGGGTTCAAATTTGCCATTGTTTATGGATGGCAATCCCTATTAACTATCCAACATATAAAAAAACATTATTTTCAATACTAAATTATTAATATTACATATTGATATTGCAGAATTTAAGCAGAGGACAAAGTTTGTTCATTTTGGTGAATCGACGGATATAAACAATTTCCGACAAACAAGCAATACATAGTAAACATGTAATTTTATAAAGTATGGACATGAGATTTTATAAGGCATATGTGGATTCCTTATTCCATACCTAGGCGATTTTTGGATAGCGGGTTGGCGGGCTGGCGGGCTGAAAATTGAGGTTTTATTGTTTTGTGCCCTACAAATAGCACCCAAACTTCCTCCATATACAAATTGGCAGGCAGAATCAGGCTAGTTGGCTAAACATTTCACTTTTATTGTCCCGTAGCGATCCCATATGAATTCCATATTTAGCCATTTTTTTTTATCGGGGGTTCTGGAGCTGGCGGGCTGAAAATTGGGCCTCTATTGGTCCGTGTTGTACAAACGCCACTCACAATTCTACGCTATAGAAATTTACAAGCGGACATGTGAGTTCTTTGCCTCAACATTGCAGTTCCATTGTTCTCTATTCTCCAAAGAGCAGTCCGAGTTCAGCGATCTACAGATTGACAGATGGACTTGAGGTCTGGAGGGTTCAAGTTTTCCATTATTTATAGATGTTAATCCCTATCAACTATCTAACATATCTAAAAACATTATTTTCAATACTAAATTATTAATATTAAATTTTGGTATTGCAGAATTTAATTAGATGATAAATTTTGTACAATCTGGTCGGGGGACTGATATAAAAGTTTTCCGACAAACGACCAATACATAGTGAACATGTACTTTTAGAAAGTATGGATGAGATTTTATAGAGCATATTCGAATCCCTTGTTCCATAATTGGGGACTTTTTTTGATCGTGGGTTCTCGGCCTGGTGGGATGAAATTTGAGCCTCTTTTGTTCTGTGTTCTCCAAATATCACCCACAGTTTTGCGATATACAAATTGAAAAGTGGACTTGTGAACTCCACCTCTCACGGGTTTGAGATTGCAATTATTTAGGGATGCTCATCCTATCTAACTTTATCTAAGAACATTATTTTCAAATACTAAATTATTAATATTAACTATTGATATTGTACAAGTGAATTACATTAAATTATTAAAGGATGTTCAATCTCTTATTTGTAAAAAAATGAAGCAAACAAAAGAAAGTTTTTTTTTTTTAATTCTATCACCACAAGCATAAAAAGGACCAATTTGACTTTTAAGGCCTTCTTTTCCATATGATAACACAATTGAACTTCGCACAATATATATTCGTTCATTTCAATTTATTCCAGGATATTAATTTTGCCAAGTTCATCGAATAACCAAAAAATGCCAAAACAACAACCAATTTGAATTTTAAGAGCCTCTTGTTGCTATGATAGGACAGTTTCACTTCGCACACTATATATTCATTGATCTCAAATTATTTAAGAAAAATAATTTTACCAAGTTCATCCATCAAGAAAAATTGCTAAAGCAAGGAACATAGTACATTTGCGTCACAATGCCATAGGAATTATCAGGAAGATCTGCGGGCCAGCTGGGTAAATAATTCAATTATATTGTTCTGTGTGCTCCAAAGAATAGTTGGATTTCCACAGTATACAAATTGACAGAAAAAGAAGACAACCAAGAACCAACCATACTTTAAACAGGTTGCAAGAAAGTTCCCAGAAGGTTCCATAGAGCAGAACCCATCCACCTTTTCACCAAAAAATTTGATGTAAAAATAAAAGACGTCGCCGCATTCGTTTTCTCTTGCTTCTGGTATATGTTCCCAGTAGAAAATAACTAGGGCCATGTGATATATGGGGATTACAGAGATATGGGCCAAGTCCAACAAACATTCATCTGGATGTTCAACAAATGTTACTGAGACACATGAGGTATTTTCGTTTTCTGTCAAAGTTTGATATATATATTTTTTCTGCTTCTTCAGCCAATATGAAAAATTGCATTGTCCTCATTCAAGGTGAATTTGTTGTGTATCCGAAGTTGTCGTAGCATGTAGACACTACTTGACTTTTTCTGTAGATGTGTTTCATACGACAACTCTGTCAACTCAGGAAGCACATTTTGTAACAGAGCTTGCCTAATTGTACAATTCACGGTTGTTTTGCCCATAGTTTGGATAACAACATTCAAGAAGTTTCCATATATATATGGAAAATTTTCACCGCATCGCAGACAATCAAAGCGGAGGCAGAAGCAGCGGAGTTGCATTTTGCACATACACACTCAAAGGGGGTCGAGTACACATTGGCTGCAACTAAAAGACCTTCAACCCGGGAACACGATCAAAGGGATTAATACATTGAACAATATAATACACAACTGCACCCCCCCTCCCCTTTAAAAAAATAAAATAAAAATAAGCAGGCGCAAAAATTTGTTGAAGGCTATTTCTATAAGCAAAGTGAGAATGATTGTGTGGATGTATACAGACAACAGTTTTAGAGCTAGCTAATTTGTTCTGATCCTCTACTATATCTGCTCGCAACTCTGTTACAAATGTTTCCTAGGTTGTCTGAAAGATCCTTTCTCTAGAATCCCTCTTATTTGTTATATTTTTGAACAACATAAGTGGAATCTTCCCTCTATGCAATTGTTGTTCCATTGACGAAAACAAATCTGAATAAGTATCGAACAATTGTAGTTGCAACATGGAATAGCGAAATATTTGTGTAACTTATCCGACATACATGCACATGTGAAACTAAAGGACAAAACCGAATATGAAAAGCAATACCATTGCCTTGTCATTGTCCGACTCTCCATACTTTATATGGAGAATGTGTTGAGAACTAATTTTTCTCGCCAATGTGACAACAACCCCAATTGTTCTGATTGGGTAAATATTAATGCTCTGTGCAAGTTGGATAATGGTCAAGTCCAAGATGAAACGATATTCTGAACAAACAACGAGAATTTTTTCCACAATGCTTGTTTCATTGAGAGAAATAATTCGATCGCAATCACCACGGTCATATACTGTTTTGGGCAAAATATTGAAATTTGTAATGGATATTCCATTACGTGGCAATATCTTTTATGCATGTTTCTGGACAAGCTGTGGAGGAACAGTCAGTGTGACTGTCATCATGGCATCCTTGTTTGTCATTTCAGCACGCATAATGGATCTAATTTTGTTTTCCTTGTCCAAGTAGGTGCTATAGACAACCATTACGTCCCCAACGAACACTTGTCCAGTTTGGCGGTTGTTCAAGCCCTCTATTGACAATACTTTGGATGTCACAACTCTAGACCTGATGACATTTTTTGAACAGGAAAACGAAAGTGAATGGTAGTTTTCTACAAGTACATGCATAGTTTTGAAGAACTATGGAGCCATAGTTTTGCAAGAACACCTCTTAGTCTGCGGAACATGCAGCACGTTCGACGTCTCGCTTGTACTTGTTTATACTTCTTGCGAGTTGCAAACCATGTATTGCATATGACATCAGCATATAGATGAATATATTCATCTAAACCATTCCATAGACAAATATATAGGCCAGGAAATTTGTTTAGTAAACATAGAAAGAGTAGAGTGTATGCATCTTTACCTTTGGCCTTGTTGGTCTGTCGATGTCTGGGATGACTGACTGCTCATGCCCGTGTCACTAGTCAAAAATTTTCCGATGCAAGCATGTGCAGATGAACATCAGGACTAAATAAGCATATGCATTGTATATTGTCCATCGCAAGGACCAAATAACTGTAAAAATCTATGTATCTAAATTTTTTTGCTGTAGAAATGTTTAACAGTAAACAGGGCATGAGCGCATGGCACCATGGCCAATCTCTATATCGCGAACCCCCGGAGGGCAAGGGAGAAATATTCGACCTGCTAGCCTGGCACCCGCAATCGAGAAAGTGGGCAACTATGGAAGAAGGTAGAAGCACCACCACATATGTGAATCCGTTAGTCCACCAACCAACGCACGAAGGAATTTTCGAAAAGCACATTGAGCAGATAAATTAGAAAACAAAAGGGATAATAGAAAATGGGAAAAGTAGAAATAGGGAGCGCAGAAAGGCCCATTACTATAAATTCATTGTTTTCAAGTCTAATATTATATGTGCCTACCTAGTTTGTATATTTAATTCGCCAACACACTTGGCATACCTTTTAGAAGATTGCACCACAAAACCCTCTGTCGTTACACAAAACAATTCATCTCCCTGTCCAAGCAACCTGTTTTTTCCAAGGCAACAACGCAAAGATGAAATGGACACGAAGGCAAGTTAGTATGAAGACATACATCTAAAAGAAAGATAAATAGGTCTATTTACCCGCCAAAGATCCCTTCGTCCTATCCAGCTATTATGTTTGTTTAAATGCAGCAATGTAGCGCAAACACAAAGAACATGAACCAACTTAGTATGCAGGAAGGTACACATGTAAGCAAGATAACTTACCATGTAGGAAGGCACGCAACTAGTTCAACACATATACAAACCATAAATGAAATACAAAAAAACGCAATATGAAACAACATTACAAGCACATACCTTTCTATATCCTCTTCAACTGATGCAATCAAGACTCCCTCGTTTTCTCCAGCTACTCTGTTTGTTTGAATATGGGAACACAAAATATTCAATGAACATCAATGCAAGCTGGTATTCACCAGAGAACAAGCAATATATACATACAACAAAACTGACTGAACGAACACTCTAAAAAGGTAAAAACATGAACCTTCGCGCTTCTCTATCCATCGTTATAAACGTGTAGATTTTTTTCCCTGAACAAAATATATTACAAGGCACAAAATATCACACAATTGCATGGTCGCAGCTAAACGATTTATGGTTTTCCCTGGCAATTTATCCACATATGCCCTTTAACCATGTTCTTTATCCTCTACATAGACTATTGTGCACATGATACAAGTTCTTAGTTTTCCCTGGAAAACCACCCAGACATGCTTCCAAACATCAAAGTATAATTTTGCAGAATCTTTGTTGCATATATCACATCTCAAGCACAATACAAATTCTATCATTTGCACACCAATCTATGTAGAGGAGAAAGAACATGTAATGTCATATCCGCACATCTGGCCATACATGGTTTATAAATCTAACCTACATACATATGCTTTATTCCGACAAAAAAACAACGGATATTGTAACTTCACATGTAATCTTCCAACAATTTTGCATGCAACTATCTTCTTTCATGGAAGGACTGGAGCACTAGCAAAATCTCACAGAATAACAAATATCGTCCTTGACAAACATGGAAAATAACACAACTTCATGTTGACTCATGGGTGCAGGGGCTGAACACCTTAAACCGCCCCCAAAAAACAATAACAATCCAAAAAAAAGAAAAAAAAAACATCCAACCACTGTCGTTGCACCCCAACCCTGCAACGCCGAATCAAACAAAAGAAAACAACAAGGACCAAAGCACCGAGAAAGCACGAACATGTCGAACTGCAACCCCAGGGCCCCAAAGCGCAAACCTCAACCAAACAAACAGAACTAACAATCGATGAACCAACGAACCATCAAGAACCACCGAGCCAGTGAACAACATATGTATCTCCAACGATTACGAAACTGCAGCCCAAGCACAGAAGGAGTTGGAAACATACAAAGAAGATGCAACTACAAATAAGCAAACATTCTTACTTGCAAACTGCAAACACTGAACAACAAACAAGGAATACAAAATGAAACTATGGCATCAAAACTTACTCTGAAACAATGAAATGTAGAAGCGCAGGTCGAATCACCAACGAAACAACAACAAGCAACAACTGACAAACCAACGAAGAAGAAGCACTCATCGAACCAGTAAACAATGTATGTAGCTCCAACGATTACGAGGATGAAACATACAATGGAAACAACCGACAAACCAACGAAGAAGAAGCAGTCACCGAACCAGTAAATAATGTATGTAGCTTCAATGGCGGAACAAGGATGAAACAGACAATGTTTGTCGAACTGGCGGTGGACAAACAAGACTGTGCAAATTCACTATAACTGTAAAGAAAAATTCGAGGAAAATGTACTTCGAGAAGCGTATTTACATAAACATTTAAGACTGTCAGGTTGTCCAAGGACCTCTCCATATGCAAACATTTAAGCTGTCACTGGTGTTAGAGGACGTCGCGTCATGTAAACATTTACGATGTCAGGCCTATTGACACATCTCAGAATAAGTGTCAATACATTTCAACAAATATACATCCGCCAAACACGGTATAAACTCTGGAATTCTCAATCATTACAAAGCTTGGATATCAAAACATTTCAATATGCCTAGTACATATGAAAACTTACGGATATATTCGCCTAGCAAAAAATGCTAATACAAACATTCGAACTAATGGTAGCATTAATCGACCTTCAAGCAATATAGACGAAAAATATATGATTAACAAATACTCTCTAGGAGAAAAACTTTGGATATGTTGTCATATACTACATTGAGAATAGTGAAGCCGACAATAAGACCTCCAATCTCTTATCCAATCAGATTAATACATATATGTTACTTTTTATTATATAAAAATATATGTTTTTAATTCCATAGCTCCAACAATAGGTATCGTGCAAATATTTCGGGGCAAAAGACAAACTAATATGTAGTCAACGCATTATTGATCGCTATAATCCCTCTATACCTACGGAAGTGACTAATAATAGGATTTAAACAAAAAAAAATTATATCCACACTTACAATAACAACAAATTCTATTAAAAAAAAAATTGAAAAGAATGTAAAATAATAAAAAGAAAGAAACTATATGAAATGGATTTGTGCCTTTTATGCTTATCATGTGGTTATTGATATAGATATAGTTTATATGGCAGAAACTACCAATAACATGCAATTTTTATGCTTATTTAAAAACTTTTTTTTTTTCAAAATTTTTAATTTTAAAATATTTATTAAATATAATTATTTATATTTAAACAATGATTAATATAATTTTATATAATAAATATATATTAAGATAAGATTAAATCCAAAAAAATCATAACTATGTTACAAATTTTAATTATGCAATTTTTATGCTTAAATTTTTATTAAATATAGTTATTTATATTTAAATAATAATTAACATAATTTTATATAATAAATATATATTAAAATAAGATTAAATCCAAAAAAATCATAACTATGTTTTAAATTTTAATTATTTACAAAAAACAATTTTAGGATAATGATGATGATTAATGTCCACTACGATCTAATTGGTCTATCAGACCTTAAGAAGGTACCTGATTACTTGTGATTCTTTAGAATTTTGTTTCTGTGCTCGAAAAGCATTAAGAGAAGCTTTCCAAGATTACCATATAATAGAGATATAAAGATAAGATTCAAATCGAGAGGGGGGTAGGGTATATATACTTAGTAAACTTTACTAGGGAATCCCTTGTCTTACAAACAAGAGGGTCTCATATATCAATTTGTTGTGCTTAGATTCATCATATAATTGATAAAAAAAAACTTGTTAAAAATGGAGAAAATCGACGGTTGAGATCTATTTTCAAAGTTTGGAAAATGGGAAAATCGGCGGTTGAGATCTATTTTCAGAGTTTGGAAAATGGGAAAATCGACAGTCAAGATCCATTTTCGAAGTTGACCAAATATAGAGAATTGGCGATCAAGACTCGTCAGTAGAGTTGGGAAAGGTACGATGGATCAATCATCAATATCATTTTTGTCTTGGATATCAACGATCTAGATTCATCCTAGTTTTTTTTAGTTGAAAATTTTCTAAGTATCGAAATTTGGCAAAATTCATGGGAAAAATTGGTTTACCAAGAGAAATTGTCGATGCTAAATGGTCAGATCGGTAATATCGACAAAGTTTTTGGTTTTCCAAGAGAAAATGTCAATGGCCAATGTTCATATCAACAATATTGGTAAAGTGTTTGAATTTTCAAGAGAAATCATTGATGGTTGATTGGCAAGATTGGCGAAGTGTTTCATTTTCCAACAAAAATTGTCGATGACCAATGGTTGGGTCGAAAACATCAATGAAGTGTTTCACGTGTCCAAAGGAAATTGTCCATCATTGGTGAAGGGAAAGAGGAGGATGGTGTTTCATGCCAAGTAACCATCCATGTGTCATGCCATTTTAGCATACATGTGCCATGCAACATCAACCAGGTTTTCATGTCAACATCTATGTGTCATGCCACATCAAAATCGATTTTTCATGCCACATTAGGTGATATGCCACGTCAATCAAGAAATGATCAATTGTCGATGATCAGAGTTCGACAAAATTCAGGAACAAGTTTATTTCTCTAAGAAAATTGGTGATCGTCGATGATTGGGGTTCGACAAAATTTGTAAAAAAGTTTGGTTCTTCAAATAAATCATCGATAGCCAATGGAATGATCGGATTTCAGAAAAATTCGTGAACAATTTTGGTTTGCCAAGGAAAATCATCGATCATCGATGGAGTTTCTAATCAATGGTCAAGATCACTTTTCGATTTGGGCGATTGATCCAAGTACCTAGAAATCGGTGGTCTCCCACTTATTCCACTGGCTCAAATTAAGTTTCCATCTTGGAAAATTTTCTACAGTTTTTTGGGTCCCAACCTTTTGGGGTTAGGCCCTAAATGACATTTTTTGATGTGGAAGTTCCCAATAGATCCCTATTAGGATGTATTGGGCCATTCAAAATGTGTACTCATCAGCTATACCTTTCTGACGAGGTATCAAAAAACCCAAACGAAGATCGTATGAAAAATTTACACCCTAGGGAAGTTGATGTATCAACTACCCCCATCGAGGCCCACAAAAATTTTGGTGTTTCATCTTCCAGGATAATGGTTTTGAATGTTTAGGGTTTTCTCATTCATGCTTTATGTTAAAAAAGTCCTTTGGAGCCTCATTGTAATCAACTTCTTTTGAATGAGCATATCTAATACATTCTCTTCAGAGATAAGTTACCACCATTCTAGATAGCTTGTGTGCTCTACATTTTGCAATCTTTTTTATCCTAGGCATTCATTAATAGAATTTGAGTTTTAATGTATTATTGTGTTCCTTGCAATATCTCTATGTATTTCCTTTTTATATCTCTATTATATTTCTTCATTCCTGTCATTCTCAAAATAATATGGATCAGTTGTATCAGAGCAGTCTTCCCCTTGTCATTCTTAGTGCATGTCCCCAACAAGGTCATGGTATAGAGAGTTGGGTCTCGATCTTGTTTCTCTTGAGAAAAAATTCCCTCTCTCCCAAGCAACCTCCCATGGTGGAAGAAAAGAGGGACAATAGAGTGTAAAACCATCGCAGTAGAATCCTAGTGAGGGTGGCCCTATCTCCTAGGGAAAAGGATAGAGAAATGATGGCTAGTCCCAAGACAATTAGTCCAAGCCACCAGTAAAGAATGGTAATGGGAAGTCGAAGAAGGACACTGTAAAGTGGTGTAAGTTCCACAAAATCCATTGGAATAGTACCGAGGAATGTCGCTCCAAATAATAATTGTTGGTTGATACAAAAGCCTCGAGGACATATGTTGACTCAAAATTTGATTCAAAACCAGAAAAGAGAAAATGGATCATTGACGCAGAACCCAATGTCACCATTGCTACCACAAAAGTCAAGCCATAAGAATCATAGGAGACTGAAGAATGGGAGTGCCTCTTCCACTAAATGATGTGGGTGAAAGGGGCCCCACTCCATTTCATTGTTGACAGCGGTAGCCAAAATAACCTAATCTTAGCAAAGGTCATCAAGATATTGAACCTGACAATGACACTGCATCCTTATTGATACACCATTGATTGGCTCAACCAATGACAAGAAATTTTTGTAATCCAATAATGTCTTCTTCACTACAACATCAAAACCTTCAAAGAAGGGGTATTATGTGATGTTTCCCCCTTTGAATTTTGTGATGTTTTGTCAAGAAAACCATATATGTGGAAGTGTCATGTAATTTATGAATCTAGGCCCCATAGATTCATTATTACTTTGGGAGATCAACTCTACAGGGTACCAGAAGTAGTCCTAACTACCACAATCTCTTTGATCTCTATGAAGTAGTGAAAAAATGTGATCTCTCAAACCAAGAGACTTGTCCTCTTTATGTTTCGGTCGAAAGGTGAACGAAAGGTTAATGCAACCACCAAAAACTATGCATGGTGTATCTTTACACAGTAGAAGCAAGTGGAAAAGATAGTATAAGAACACAAAGACATATTTTTCTTTCCTACTAGGGTTCATGTGCATTGTTGGGTAAATCACTCAATTCATTTGAGACCTAGTGCTCGTCTGCCTAAGGAACCTATGTACATGAGTTTTGTTATGAAGAATGAAGAAATAAAATGTCAGATCCAAGACTTAATTCTCAAGGGCCACATCAGACCAATCTCCTTGCCTTACGAGATCCCAATTGTTCTGGTAGACAAGAAGGATGGCACGTGGCGAATTTGTATTGATTACAAATCTGTGAAAAATATCACAGTCACAAACCAATACCCAATCCCTCAGATTGATGATATTCTTGATCATCTCAAGGGAGCCAAGTTTTTTAGTAATATTGATCTTAAGTCAGGCTACCACTAGGTTCGAATTGAGCAAACTGATGTATGGAATACAACCTTCAAGTCTAAATATGGTATCTTCAAGTGGTTGGTCATGCATTAATGCCCCAGCCACATTCATGCTAATAATGGATGATATATTGCGGCCATTCACAAATTCCTTTATGGTCATATATTTGGATGACATCCTCATCTTCAAAAAAGTATGGGAGGAACATTTTAAGCATATTGAATAGGTCTTGGGCACCTTGCGACAATACAAGTTATATGCCAATTTGGAGAAGTGTTCCTTCGGCATGCAGAGAATTCAATATTTGGGATATATCATGGATGAGAAAGGTGTGCATGTGGATCCAAACAAGATCCAAGCCATCCACGATTGGTTGGCCCCGAATACAATGATCGAGATTCATAGCTTCTTGGGCCTTTCCAACTTATACCACATGTTTGTATTTGGGTTCTCTCATATCGCTTGGGCCCTAAGCAAGGTGACCAAGGGTGGAGTGAAGTCCAAGTTTGTGTGGGATGCGTCCCTAAAAAAATCATTTGAGGATATGAAATCCATCCTCTGCTTAGCACCAATCCTTAGTCTTCAAAAACCTACAACATCCATTTGATATTGAGACATATGATTCAAATTATGCTATCGATGAAGTCCTCACTTAGAATGGGAATCCAATGGCCTATCAAAACAAAACACTATCTGATGTTTCTCACAGATACCCCACCTATGAAAAAGAGATGTACTCCATTGTGAAGGCATTTCAACAATGGAAGAATTACATTCTGGGGAAGGAAATGATCATCCACACTGATCAGGTGCCTCTATAATTCATGTAGACATAAGGAAAGTTACATAATGATCACCATCAAAAGTGGTCATGTACTTGCAACAATTCCACTTGAACATCAAGTACAGGAAGGGCAGTACCAAGTATGCCACAAATTGCCTCAATCGACCCCCATTTGTGGCACTAACCATAGTTATTGACTCTTGTGGGCATGAGACATTCGGGTGGCCACACTTATACAATAATGACTCTGACTTTTCTACTACCTATCATACATTGAGCACAAAAAAAATAGTTCCAGAATTTCATCTCTAGGATGGATTGCTATGCCATCTGAGCCATCTTTTTGTTCCTACAAGTGAGCTCGCAAATATGAATTGGGAAGCTCATTACAGTTGGGAAATAAGACATTTCAATGTGGACAAAATAGTGGAAGTACGGTAAAAACAAAATTATTGGTTGAAGCTTCGAAAAGATGTTCACAAGTACATCAGATCCTACATTTCATGTAACATTGTCAAGCCCTCCATCAAGAAATAGGGGATATATACCCCTCTTCCTACTCCAGATATGCCTTGGGAGTCCATATCCATGGATTACATGTTTGATATTCCTTCAACAAAACATGGGAACCAATGTGTCTTCATGGTTGTTGATCGATTCTCTAAGATGGAAATTTTGGCACCCTACAAGAAGAGCATCATAATCGATGCCACCACCAAGATCTTATTTGAACATGTATGGGTTCATTTTGGGATCCCATGAACCATTATCTTAGATCATGAAAGTAGGTTCTTGAGAAATTTTTGGTCAAGCCTATGGTATATGATGGACACCAAGCTAACCAAATCGACTACCTTCCACCCATACATTGATGGAAAAACAAAAATAGTCAACAAGATGATTGTCCATATCCTAAGGATGTAAAATTCTGAACATCCATGCACATCGGATGAAATCTTTCCTTATGTTCAACATAGCTACAACAGATCCCTCCATTGCTCTATTAGCCACAACCCTTTTCATGTGTGCTTGGGGTTCCAGCCATTGAGCCCCATTGGTGTAGCTCTTCCCATTGCAACTGCACAAGAAGAGTCCTTGCATTCTTAGTTGAGGTTGATCGAGAAGTCAAATTTGTTGAAATAATCTAGCACATCCAACAACAATTTCATGATATTTTGCAGAAAGCCAATGCCAAGTACAAGAATTTCCATGATCAACATCGAGTACCATGCAAGTTTCAGGTGGGAGACAAGGCATCGTTTCAAATGCAGAAAGAGTTCCTCATGGGACCCCATTAAAACATATGCGCACTCTGATATGGGACTTAGACCATCACCAAGGTTGTCGGAGAGAATGATTTTGAATTAAGTATTCCTCATTTCCTTGGATTGCACTTAATATTTAATGTGGAACTGCTTCGACCCTATTTTCCACCTTTTCTGGACACTTCATATGAGACTGAGCACTTGGCCCCTACGAAAATAAATCTTGAATGCATTGAAAATGTGATAATTTATTGGATCATCGAAACCAATATGAAGGGAACCCACTAGCATAACATCCAACTCTATCGGTTCGTCAAAGTAGGGAAATTTCTTCATTAGGGTAAGTGGCTCACCAGGACTCAGATTCAATAGAAGTTTCCCCATCTGGTGGAAGAACTTGATGCAATTGATACCATTGCTTCCTAAGGGGGGAGGATTGATCCAGGTGGACATTAGTGTCCTCCAACCTATTCCACTAGCTCAAATTATAGTTTCCATCTTGGTAGTTTTTCTATATTTTTTCGGCTCCCAAACTTTTGAATTCATTTTGAAGCCCTAAATGATGTTATTTAACATGGAAACATCCAATAGCTACCTATTGGGATGTATTGAGACATTCAGAATATGTACTCCTCGGATAGACCTTTCTGATGAGGTATAAAGTGCCCCAAACGAAGATCGTATGCAAAAGTTACTTCCTAGGGAAGTTGACATATTAACTACCCCTATCGGTGCCCAAAACCCTTTTGGCGTTTCATCTTCTAGGGTTATGATTTTGTATGTTTAGGGTTTTTGCATTCACGCTTTATGTTAAAAAAGGCCTTTGGATTCTCATTGTAATCATCTTCTTGGAAATGAGTGTAGAAAACACATCTCTCTTTAGAGATAAACTACCACCATTCTAGCTAGCTTGTGTGCTTTGCCTTTTACAGTCTTTTTTATTCTAAAAGGTCATTAATAGAATCTAAGTTTTACAATATTACTTTGTTCCTTACAATGTATTTGTGTATTTACTTGTTATATCTATGTTATATTTATGCCTTAATGTCATTTTCAAAATAATTTGGATTAATGATCAACGATAGAGATTCATCGACGAGTCTAAAGAAGATTTTAAAAATCAATGGCTGAGATTACTCTTGATTTTGAGATCAATGACTCAGATTGAGAGACTGTTATAACAGTAAAATAATCAATTTTCTATGAAATTTTATCATTTTTTAAGGTCATCAACTTGCAGGGGCATTTTGAGACCCTAAACAACATTTTTAGGTAGTCAAAATCAAGAGACTTATGTCTGTTGCTTAAAATGAAAAACTCAATGAGAGATTTCCAACAAGTTATTTGAGCACAAAACATAGCTCGCATGGGAAATTTAGAGTTGAAACAATACAAGCTATATTTTTGGCACCAGTTTACTTCCACAGGGCATAACAATTTTCTCGATCTATGGAAAGATTATGAACCATATAAGATAGCCATGGAGTCAGATTTGGAATTTGGGTACATATAAATGTACAGGAAGAGAAACAAGACACATGTAGTATAAAAGGTTAAAAATGAGAAAACAATCAAAACTTCTGCGGGCCATAACTCTCAACCCAAAGCCAAGATGAAGGTGAAATTTTGGGAGATAGTTCAAAAATTAGGTATGGAGATACCCTTTTGGAATTTTGAAAAATTGAAAAGGCGTTGGTGTGGGGATGCTTAAACAGGGATAAATTTTATAATATAAGAGAAAGTGCAAAATGACAAGTCGCCATTTCCATTCTACTACAAATTTTCACTGGAGCATCGGTTGGACAATATAACAGTTGTTGTGAATTCAACTCCAATACTATTATATATGTCACATAGGAAACTTTCCTTGGTTCCTGACATATCTACCCCTATAAGTGGCAAAAGTTGGTGTTTGATATTATTTGCACTAGGGAGAAAAGTGCACAAAAGGGGGTAAATTGACAATATTCAATTGAATATAACTTTCTTTTCAGTGCCCATAATTGAAAAAGAAAGTATTCATCAAAAAGAAATTGGATAAGAGAATTTAAATATCCACTCATGATTTATTTTTTAGCCAAATAATTCTTCAGTAATCGGAAGGAAGGTGATCGATGGACTTGAAGGATGTAATTGAGCAAAAATGGAAATTTTAGGAAGCCATAACTTTGAGCTCATAAATGAGTTTGAAGCATGAGTACAACCATTGGAAAGGCAATCCAAGGAACACCATTATAAAATAAGTAGTTTGTCCCATGAATTTTTTGGTTGTCTTACAATTCTACATGAAAAAGGGAAATTGGACTTTGTGAGCCATACAATTGCTCAATGTGAAAGTTTTCCAAAACAAAGTCAATTTTGGAGAAACATTCCCGGATGGTAGAGGTGTATGCCTAAGGTGATTTTTGGGTAAAAAAGAGTGTATATTCTCATTATAGTGTCTATACATAGGAATAAAGGAACATTTGGAAATGCGACAACCTAATAATGGGAAGAAAGGGATGAGCTTAATAATAGGGAATTGTTAATAAGGAGAGAATCGCTCAAGAAGAGAGTGTTATGTAAATGGCCTATAAAAAAATGATAAGTTGTCTTGAGTAAGGGTTTTGTGGGTATGTTATAGATAAGGAAGAAATTCAAATGTTATACAGTTGGCTCAAGAATCAAAGAGTTGTAAAGGTAATTTCATGGCTACATAATAGGTATTGAAAGGTTGACAAGAACTCGGAAAGAGTAGAGAAAGATTAGTATTCATTTTTTATAGAATATGAATGGATTGAAAAGGAAAATCAACACAGATTCCCACACGAACATGAATCCAACAGGTGAAGAATGTCACATCATGCATAGGGAGTTAAGAAGGACTCCATAACCTTGAAGGTATAAACGTAGCGAAGGCAGAAAAGCTTGTTGCAAGAGAAGAGAAAATATATCATGAGATGAAGTGTGATTCATGGAGTGGATGAGTCATCTCTATGTGAAAGCATAGGAATACAGGAAGAAGGAATTGTTAAATATGATCTAGCAAATTTTGTCTAAAAATACTCAAGAAATAAATCCACTTATGTTATTAGAGTGTGCAGTGAAAGCTTGGTATAGGTGAAAGGAAGGATGGAATAATGGGGGTTCAATTTCACTTATAAGTATCATGGAAAATATAGCATTCTGTTGGAAGAAATTTAGTCTTGAGAAAGTGAATAGGGCTTCACAAGAAATTTTTATAATGATAAATGGTTAAGTAGGTTAGAAAACATTGCAACTTTAGAAGGTTGAATGATATAGAATTACATCATTCCAATATGCGAGAAGGATTCTAGCAGGGTAAATTTTGGGCATGTTTTCCTAAGTGGCAGGAGTTTCCAATAAGGCATATTGGTTGGAATGCTTGATAGCCAAGTTGGACTTGGATGGAGGATTCTTAGAAATAAGAATCAATTGTGCACAAATGAACATAATGGCAGTGCACTGGGAAACAAGGATCTACATGAATTCAAGGACAACCATCTACAACAACACAAAAACAAATAAATTAAGCTGGAAGAAATATGCATTGGAGTGCATAATGGAAGTGATGCATGATTGATCCGGATTATTTTGGAATGAAATGAAAGTAGAGATATTCTAATGAAATACTCATGAAAATTTCTACAAACAGAGAAATACAACAATACTTGATTTCTATTAATGAAAGAATTGTAAAGAGACTGTAAAAATACAGAGTGCAAGACTCACTAGAATGATGGCATATTTATCTTTGAGAAGAGATGTGACGACTATGCTCATTTGCAAGAAGATGATTACAATGAGGCTCTGAAGGCCTTTTTATGATAAACATGAATGCCAAAACCCTAGACATCCAAAAACCTAACCCTAGGAGATGAAATGCCAAAATTCATGTGGGCCCCGTTTGGGTAATTTAGTACATTAACTTCCTGGGGTCGTAACGTTTGCATACGATCTCTGTTTTATGTGTGTGATATCCTATTGGAAAGGTCTTTTTGAGAACTATGCATTATGTTGTCAAACTCTGACTCTACTTATTGTTTGACCGTGGCACGCCAAAAAAAAATTGTTTAGGTCCCCAAAACATCCCTGGAAGTACAAAAAGTTGTGATGACATGAAAACATACAAAATAATCCAGTTGGATTAGGTGGGAGGCCACCAATATCCACCTGGAATATGTGTAGGGCTTCAGACAGCCCCAAAAGTGTAGAACCCACAATTACAAAGAAGTATATAAGAATGCGTTGAACTAAAAAATGACAAGAGGAGCCAGTTGGAATAGGTGGGTGGCCACCAATATCCACCTAGATCAGTCCTCTCCCCTTAGGAAGCAATGGTCTCCATTGCGGTGAGTGCCCAGGGAAGAGGCAAAAGCATTTTCTAAATTTGAATCTTGGTGAGTTGTGTGTCTTATTGGAGAATTTGTGTTGCTTGGTCTGTGGAAGATTGTCACAAACCTGTTGTTGGCGGGGTTGAATCTGTTCCACCAACCTATTGTCTATGGGTTATATGGCGTCTGGTGTAGGCACCATTGTAGGTGAAAAAAAAATATCTCTTCGACAATATATTTTTATTGGATAGAATATGTTGAGGCTATAGTGGTTGTAGTGGTCTTATGTGCATCCTTTCAACAGACTGTGAAGAGGATGAATTTTACAGTATGAGAGATTACCTTGCAGAAATTTTGGTGGAACAATAGTGGAAACTACCTCCGGTATCCTATAGAGTTGACCTCCCAGAGTAAAAATGACTCTACGGGGTCTAGACTCATAGACAACATGATGTTTCCACATATATTATTGGCCCAAAACAACATCACAGACATCAAGAGGGGGAAAATAACACACTACCTCATCCTTGAAGGGTTGGATGCCATAGGAGAGGCAACATTGTTGGCTGACACGAAGATCTCATCCCTGTTAAAGCCACCCGATGTTGTATGGATGTGGGTGTAGTGTTGTTGACAACCCCAACTATTTGACGACCTTAGCTGAGATGAGGTTTTGTTGGTTGTTGTTATCAACAATGAAATGCAACAGGGTCCCCTTCAACCACATCTGTGAATGGAAGAAGTGCTCCCCCTCTTTAGGATCTACTAGTTCTTCTGGTTGAATTGTTGCGGCCAAGACAGTAGCAGTGGGGTCTACGTCGATGATCTGTCTGTTTTCAATGTTTTCTGGATCAGATTCTAAATCAGGGTTCGACTCTGTGTCTTTGACCTCAACCACTAATGATTGTTTCTAGTGACATTCATCGGTGTTGTGCCAAGGGATTTTGTGGAAGTCACACCACTTCCCACTGCCATTCTTTGTCTTTCCTTTACTCTTCTTTTCCTATGTCTTGGACTGGTAGTCTAGAGGTTGTTGGTTAGGTCCATCTTTACCATGCTTTGGTTGTTGCATATTTGCAGACCCAAATTCCCATTTTTTTGGTGCCTAAATTTCTGCTCGATTTTGACAACATATCGATAGGAAGCTCCCAATGATGAGATGTTTAGGAAATCCATTTCAGTTAGGATGTACCTATGCAAAGCCCCATGGTATTTCAGAACCACATGTTGCTCGGAGTCTTTGATACCCAGTTTGGTGCGCAAGGTATGGGAAGTATTCATGAACCTTGGCATTGTTTGGCTCTTCTCTTGCTGCAGTGTGGTCCATCTCATGTATTGGTGTTCATAGTTATCAACAGGGTAGTATTTTTCCTTGACCCCATCCACAAAAAATTACCAAGTGGGCTCATCCTCATATATTCCAGATTCCTCTATGGAAATTTTCTCCCAGTAAGCTTCCCACCAATGTTTGACATTTGGAGAGCCTTGAGGAGTGTGAAGGTGATATTTTCCCTGTCGGAAAAATTGTGAATACAGAAATAACCTTCTAATATATTTAACCATTTTTCCAGGGAATTCACATCTATCTGACCTTCAAATATGAGAATATCAAAATTAACTTGTACCTTGAAGGGAGCGGTTCCTACAAAATGGTCGCTTGATGAAGATGCGCTTGTTGCTATTGGTAGGTGTTGAAGGATGTGTGCAAAATTATCCATCATTTCATCCCTCTGTCGCTTGAGAGATTGCCTTAGAAAAATGTTAATAGAATCTTCTTCTCTGCCATTTTTCTTTTCTTCCATCATCGAGGGTTTCTTGGGTGTGTGAGAGTGATTTTCCTCAAGAGAGACAAGATCGAGACCCAACTAGCTATACTCGTACCTTGTCGGGGACATGTGTTGAAAAATGATCAAGAGAAGCCTGCTCTAATACCAATGATCCGGATTATTTTTGGAATGAAATGAAAGATGATATATTCCAATGAAATACTCATGAAAATTTTTAGAAACAGAGAAATACAACAATACTTGATTTATATTAATGAAATAATTGTAAAGAGACTATAAAAATATAGAGTGCAAGACTCGCTAAAATGGTGGCAACTTTATCTTTGTGAAGAGATGTGATAGATACGCTCATTTTTAAGAAGATTATTAGAATGAGGCTCTAAAGGCCTTTTTATGATAAACATGAATGTCAAAACCCTAGACATCCAAAATCCTAACCCTAGGAGACGAAACACCAAAATTCATATGGGCCTCGTTTGGGTAAGTTAGTACATTAACTTCTAGGGGTCGTGAATTTTTCATATGATCTCCATTTTAGGCGTGTGATAGCCTGTTGGAAACGTATTTTCAATAAATACACATTATATCATCAAAGTTTGATTGTGGAACACAAAAAAAAAACATTGTTTAAGGCCCCAAAACAACCTTGGAAGTACAGAAAGATGTGTTGACATGAAAACATACAAAATAAGCCAGTTGGATTAGGTGGGAGGCCACCAATATCCACCTGAAAGATGTGTAGGGATTAAGACAACCCCAGAAGTGTAGAACCCACAATTACAAATAAGTACAGAAGAATGTGCTTAACTAAAAATTGACAATAGGATCCAGTTGGAATAGGTGGGTGGCCACCAATATCCACCTGGATCAATGATTCATATAATAAATCTAGAATGCATATGCA
>JASDQU010011722.1:85770-104347 GCA_032191745.1 Picea mariana
TATGAGATTCTAAAAGATACTAGTCACACAAGTAACATCAACTAATGTAATAATATCGATTTAGGTATGCATTTGGTTTCTTATAATGCATAATGTTGTGGGGAATTGAGGTAATAATTACCTCAGCTAAATTTCTCAACATTTGAAATTGATGGAAAGGCAGAGGGCCTTGAAGGTGAAAATTTATTCAATGCTCAAATGCAATTATATGGAATTTAATTGCATATTATGATATGTTGGTTATGCGATCATAACCAATTAAAGTCAAGAGACATTACTCCTATTGTTGCAATGAATGTCATTAGAGATAGCCATGTGTGAGGGCATGTTGAGGTTGGAAATGTAAGGTCTATAGTTCCATACAAGTGTGTAATGTCCTTCCCCTATATAGTCGATGTTTGGACTGCAAACTCTTTGCCAACACGAGAGAGCACTAAGGGAATTATATTCCTAGTTTTTTGTATGGGTTGAAGAGGAAGGTATCCAAATGATTGAGAAAGTAATTGGAAAAGATTTTGGATGATAAATTGAGGCATCATATAGACTTTCCAACTCACCATGGTGGAGTACATGGCATGAATATATGGTATTCCAGAGTCGATGCAAGGATGCATTGTGTATATATGGCCATGAACATTGGCACATTGATTTTAATTATTAGTAATGTTTGATTGCATTATGAGGAGATAGGTATGCTAGATAATACATGTGCAAGGAATGATAGTTTCATTCCATTTAAGTGAATAATAGTTGGAAGTTATTGAATTTTAGAGTAATATAATTATGAAAATTACTTCATGGACTATTATGAATGTGCAATGAGAAGACAATGTGCACGAATACTAACAATTTGTTTGGTTGCATGAAAGTTGAGAAAATGCAGGAAAAGTTTTCTTGGATATGGAAATGGTGTAATCCCATGAAGAATACTAATGCATGTTTTTTCAAGAGCTAAACAATTATGAGCAAAAAACTCATGCTTGGGAAATTTTCTTTTCCTATATAAAATAGATTTTGAAAATTAATAATTGAAAATTGTTATGATGATATCTAAGGATGACTATATGTGTGTGATATAGATGAGATAATTACTATTGAATATGTAAATATTAGGAAGAAGGATATTATTAAGACATTGGAACCATATGATTTCCATAGTTTACAATTTCTTAGTGGGAGTCTAGTAGGAAGTTGGTGCTCTCCTTGCATGTGAAAGCCTTGGTAAGATGGATTTCCCAAGGGACTGTGCAACAGAGAAGGGGATGCATGAGCCTATAGGGTTAGTCTAAAAAGGAAGAGGCAACTTAATAATGCATATGGCATGGTGGTTGGGATCATGTGGGTAAAACAAGTAAAGGGTAAAATAGTTGTAACAAGAAATTAATTAAGGGTAAAGTGGTTACAACAAGAAATTAATTAAGGGTAAAGTGGTTGAAAAGAAGTTACATTGAAGAGTATAAATACAAATCAAGAGTCTCTCATTTTTACACATAAGTTCATTGAATATCTATCTAGTGAACACTTGATCTATTCGCAAATCTGAGGTAGCGAGGTTGAGGTAAAGTAAAGGGGATGCTTGTTCCAGGTTGTAGCAAGGTATAATGATGTAGTAAGGTTTCCATGAGATTAAAGGTTGTGGTGATGTTAGGCATATGGTTTGAGATATGCTCTTGGTGATCGTGGCATGAGTTACATGTATTTGTGAGTGGATTTTGTTGACGATGAAACAATGGCAGTGGCAGTGGCAGTGATAGATTGGTAGCTCAATATTAGTGGAAGTGACAGTGATGGTGATAGGTTGATAGTTCAATATCAGTGGCAGTGACAGGTTGACAATGGAAGTGACAGGTTAATAGTGGCAGTGATTGTGGTAGTGACAAGTTGGTCTACATTTATATTTCAAGGCAATAGGATAGGGCAAGAAAAGGGGGTTGTATCATCCTTCCAGTTGCATCCGAATAACACAGGGAGTTGGAGCTTCCTTCAAGTTGGAGCCTGGAAATCAGGGGGTTGTAGCCTCCTTCTAGTTGGAGCTAGAGAATTCAGTGATTTGTAGCTTCCTTTAGGTTGGAGCATGTAAATAGGGGGTTGGAACCTCCTTCCAATTGTAGTTAGAGAATTGGGAAGTTGGTGCTTCCAATGAATGTAATATTGATATATATATAAGAAAGTGTTCCACGGTTTTCTCCCATTTGGGTTTCAACGTAAATTATGGTGTAATGTGTATATGTGGTTATTTTTTATGCATAGTTGATTTATATTGTTGATGATATATCGAATTCTAATGATAAACTGTTGATTATTGTTGATAGAGTTGAAGAATATATATTGTGGTTAAAAATGGTAAAATTTATCATACTGATTCACACCCCCCTCTCATTATTCCAACAAGGGAAGTCAATGTGATAAGTGTCAAATAAGGGTGTCGGGAAGGGGGGTGGGTCCATGGGAACAAAAACCTTAAAAATGAGAGGTACCACGAAAGTTGGGGAAAAGAGAGCAATCCAATGGGAGAGGTCTCGAATAAGGGTGTCGGTGGGACCACTTTTTTTTTTGTTACTCTTGCGGAGTTATACTCTGGCTTGACTAATACTGCAATGACAAAATGCCCAAATAGTTTACATAGAAAATTGTGTAGTAATTTCACAATGAGGATGCAGGAGGCAGGGTTGTGTGACAAAATATACCTTTGTTGTTTTTCTATTCTGTTTTTTTCCCAAGGGTTAGGATTTACAGGTGTCCTACAGATAAGGGTTTTCACTATCATGCTATAGCTCTCTAATATACGTGCAGGATCATAAAGTAGTATTGGTCCCAATATCTCGGGGCACCAACTAAAGAGGCTCGACCATACCCTTAGTTATACTACCTAATTACCCAAGTACTAGAGAGTATGTTCTAGATTGTTTTTCTCAATTTCACTATAGCAGTCAGAAAAATGATCGACTGATCTAGGGTTGGTTTCAAGAGACCTAGGGTACTCCCTATATACCTGACAGTACGTGGGAGTGATGACCATGTATAGATCCTATTTGATGTACTATTCGAAGGGGTAACATAAGGGGTTATAGAGGTTTCCAACAAGTTCAAACTTTTGTTTCTAGTAACCTTGTGAAACCGTTTGTATTTCTTGTGTGTAGTCTTCCCTAGCTGCAGTTTTACCTGCTGAATGACATATCTTTGTGCTTTAAATACACCAACAGTACACATCTCTACCCTAAAAAACATTACCCACAATTTTTGTAGAGGAAAGATCTCTAATACCACTTGTAAGGTACCAGATGTATTATAATAAGAAAAAATATTACAACAAATACCAATGAACAACAAAATATAGAGAATCACAACACCAAAAATGATACCTTTATTTATAGAAATCCAAGTTCACTTGCCTCTTCAAGGGGGAAACCTCCCACAAATAAAATATATATTACAATAATTCTCAAGACAAGACTTTCTCATGCCTTCTACTCCTATTTATATTAATTCTACCTTCTAAAGAACATTCTAGAGGAAGATCTTCCTAGAGCTGGAAGCTTCTATTAATTCTTCTTACATTAGACTTGTTCACATTATTAAAAGGCATTATTAACTAATTTTGGTCTTTATTACATGGAAAATATATTATTCTACCTATGTGAGGAGTTAGGGAGGTTAGGTACCTAACATTTAATCAATTCCTGAAGACCACGTGATACAATTTTCTTGATGGATTAACACCAATGTATATTTTGGATAGTTATGTAGCACAATTTGATGGAATTTTATTTATGTATTTATTGTTTGAAAAACAATGGTATTTTCACATAGGAAGAAAACATTAAGAAACTTCTCGTACAAACAAATCAAATATAAGTACACCAATGTTTTCAATGGTTAAAACTCTCAAAGAAGGAAAAATTACATGACCCCAACCAATGCGACCACTTGAAGCAATATATTAATGCAAAATAAAAACATTGCACATAGGAGTTTCTCACAATAGATCTTTATAAAATAACCCTCCATGCTATTTAAAGAGAGATCATGGACCTATCAGGTGGTAAGCCATGTATCAATATAGTCATTAGTATTGAGGAGAATATGAACTGTTTGGTCACTTTATGTCTAGAACATATCATGTTCATCAGATTACATAGCTAAAAATGAATACTAAAGAACACACTTTAGACCAAGTTGATCTTAACAAACTCCTAAGTCTATAAATATCCTAACATCCCCCCTTAAGAACAACCTAGGATCTGATTGAAGGATTTATAGATCAGATTCCCCTTCAACTCCCATTACTCATACATGTAGAGACCTCCAAGTGTGTACTTTCAAGAAGGTTCTAAAACCATAACCATAATAAGGAGTTGAGGCATGAAGAAAACCTAACCCTAACCCTAAATGACTATCGAGACATGTTAAATACTAGGTTTCTAGGAAAGGAAGGGGTTCCATTCTTATTGTGTTGATTTTTGTTTCGTTAGTTGAGGAGATCAAGGGAGTGGGATATTAAATGAAGAAAAAGGAAGTAAAAGACCTTGTAGCATCATGCAAGCCATAATGTCAATGTCAACTCCATAGTGATTTCACCTTTATTTTTATTTTCATTTCATACAAGAGAAGAAAAGAGCAAGGCATAGTCCTCACCTTCTAGCTGGGTTTTCCCATATTGGCCTTCACAAGGTACATCTTGTGATCATTGTGTGGCTAGCGTGGTATTTGTTTCAACATATTTTATTTTAGTCTCAACTTATTTTAGTATTTTGAGTGCTAATCTAGTAATATTACATACTTATCTTACATAAAACACTACATAACAAAGGGTTTGCAAAAACTCCAAAGATTTCTTGTGACGAATTGTTCTAGTGGAAATCCATGATAGCTTACAAATAAATTCCATCAAAATCCATGGAGAATTAAAATTCAAAATACTTATTTGTATCTATTCTCTTCCTTCTAAAACAACCTTCATTATTTCAGCTTTATGTTCGAATTTCCCTACCCATTAATTGGATATCCTTACATCATATATCTAATACACCATATTTTCCTTGTAAATTAGGAGGGATTTTTTTTCAGTTTTCTCTAATCTAGAATGTGATTTGCATATTTGTGTTGTGAAGAAGGTAAATATTGATAACCATAACATTCTCCATGTATTAAAAAATACAGTCTAGCAGGTACAACACTTCTCCACTAAAATTCTTTTAGTGGCTCATAAATCAAGGCCTAATCGTGACGGTCTAGATCATTTTTAAAGAAATATTGCATAGAGAGTTCACCAATATAAATCCATCCAATGCATAACAAAGCCATCTATTTAAACCTTAAATTTTATGCACGTTATAGAAGGGTATCAAGGTATAAGGTAATGTTAGCTCAAGGTTTCACTTATAGTATGGGAAATTCTAGTTATTACTCTATATATAATATCATTGTGACCCCTTTAATAATTCCCCAAGGCATGGCTAGATGAGAAATGAAATTGTTCTCCAGAGCTCGACAAATATGTTAGTCCCAAAAGAAATTGGAATGTTGGCCTTGTAATTACACAAGAAAGAAGAGAGACAATTAGAAGGAGATGGAATTGTTGGAGTTACTTCACACACACATAGGATTTATTTTTCCTAAGGTTTTTCCTTGTTTATTAGTCATTATCTAGTCTCCTATATTTTAGGAAGAATATTCCTCTAGGGAGAATATTCTCTTCAATTTTCACATCAATTTGACTAGTTGAGTGGAGTCTAGATGTTGCATTGGTTTTTTCACCATGCAACATTGGGATCATCACCATATAATGTGCATTGTATTGGGATCATCACCAGACTAGTGCATTACTCATGATTCCCTAATATCCTCCTCACTTCACTCTGTTTCAGTCAGTAAATTGAAGACTGGTTGACTAGTTAACTCAGTTAGGTGACAGTTCACTCCCGTAATTGCTTAAGAGACTAGACTAGGTGGCATTTCACTCCCATAACTGTTGGTGTTTGTCAGATCACTCTAGACCACCACTATGGTGCATTAGTTACTCATGTATCCTATATCTATTTTAAATTATTCACTCTTTGAGTGTGGAAAACGGTTAATGAGAATTCTTTCATTCTTTCTCTCCTTCTTCTTCTTTCTCAATTTCTCTCTGCAAATGTGTGTAGTATTTTCTAGTTATATATATTCTATGCAGGTTCAACACATTTACATGGTATCAGAGCTGACAGACTGTTAAGAAAGAGCTACACCAAATTATCTTTTGCAGGTACTGGAGATTGAAGAATGCAAAAAAGATGGAATATATGTTTTACTCTTCGATAATACTTCTCATGCCTCATAACTATTTGGAGTGGAAACCAAAGATTCTAATTCTTCGCAGAAGTAGAAGCTTATACCAAATAACCATGGCAACAGAAGTAGATACTGATTCTACCAATGAGAAAAATGACTTTCTCAATAGACAAGATATGGCCATAGGATTTATCTTCTTGTCTATTTCTCCAAAAATTCTCCACCGAGTATTTGATGACTCACAAGAATAAAATTAAAATGAATTATGGACCAGATTGGAGGTTCTATTCGGGAATAAATAATATTGTGAATATTTCATGTAGGAGGTTGAACAGATAGAGCCAGAAGAGAAGCCATTAGAAGATCAATCCTCTTATTATGAAGAGTCTTCTACAAAAGTATTTGCACAAATTTGTATTCCATTAATTGAAGATGATGTCTACTCCATTTCAGAATTTTTTTATGAATTTCATGTGGAATATGTATGGCATGCATCTCAGGAGTCACATGCAGACACTTTTCCATACGCAATGCATGCATCTCAGGAGACAAAAATGGAGCCGTGCACATCAGACTCAATTATGATATTTTATAAAACAAATTTGCAGAATCAAATTAGATATGTGAATTCCTCTCGGGAAATATCAAATTTCAAAAAAAAAAATGTTTGAAACAGAGTCCGGAAGTGAAGTTATGATCATTTTGAAATCAACAAAATTTCAGCATTTTTCTGGAAATGGCTGCACGGTTTTCAAAGATTCATCCAAACTTTATTTGGATATTCTTTATTACAAGAAGATAAAGTGGATATGTGTGGACATATAAATGGTTCATCTACTTCATCGGATCCATTCATACATCTACATCTTCAACAAAATCTTCAATGAGCACAAACTTGCACAGTGGCAAGGTCTTGTTGGAGTGAAGGACATGATTGCTTACCAACTGCTTTTTGTTCCTTCTCATTTTTATTTCTTTTATGCATTGTAATTTGAGGGAAGGGGGGGGAGGGGGTTTACCATGAGATTTTCTCTCTTTCCTTGTTTATTTCAGTGTATCTTTTGTATTTGGGTACCTAACATGGCCTTGTTGTTGGGACCCATTCTTTATTTTCACCATAGTGATGTTCAGGGGGGGTTTTGGAGTTACTTCACACACACATAGGATTTATTTTTCCTAAGGTTTTTTCTTGTTTATTATTCATTATTTAGTCTCCTATATTTTAGGAAGAATATTCCTCTAGGGAGAATATTCTCTTCAATTTTCACTTCAGTTTGACTAGTTGAGTGGAGTCTAGATGCTGCATTGGTTTTGTCACCATGCAACTTTAGGATCATCACCATCTAATGCGCATTTTCCTTGGGATCATCACTAGACTAGTGCATTACTCATGATTCCATAATATCCTCCTCACTTCACTCTGTTTCAGTCAGTTAATTGAAGACTGGTTGACTAGTTAACTCAGCTAGGTGACAATTCACTCTTGTAACTGCTTGAGAGACTAGACTAGGTGGTAGTTCATTTCCGTAACTACTCAGCATTAGTTACTCATGTATCCTATATATATTGTAAATTATTCACTCTTTGAGTGTGGAAAATGGTTAATGAGAATTCTTTCATTCTTTATCTCCTTCTTCTTCTTTCTCAAGTTCTCTCTGCAATTGTGTGTAGTATTTTCTAGCTAGATCTATTCTGTGTAGGTTCAACCCATTTACAGGAATATCATCTTACTATCGTTGATTCAATTTTTATAATGTGATCGTTCCCAAATTATTTACTAACAAGGAAGTTCTTCACCTAATTTAGGTAACTTCCATACTAACTAATGACCATTTTTCAGTCATTAAATTCAGCATTGCATTATAATATAAGACTACTATGTTATTGTGTGTTAATCATTCTAACATCATCGTAATTCATAATCAGCTAATATTGAAGAATTAAATGAATACTACACCAATTATGAGGGTTGTAAAAGCCTGATCTGTAAACTATCATGGATATTCCACTGGAATAGTTCATCACAATAGATGTAATAAAATATTGAAATCAATACTATTAAAGTTAATTTCCTTTAGATCTCCAGAATATTTAGTTACTGATAAAAAAGATAAAACGTAGAAAAATTAGAGAATGGTAAAACACATTCACAACATCCACAAATAAACACAAGATATGACCCTAGGAAACCCAATACAAGAGGAAACCCAACTGGAAGGTGAGGTTGTTCTGCTCTCTTTTCTTTGGTAAATAAATGATGCAATTACAAAGAAAGAGGAACCCTCTGTGGAGTTTCCTTTGACCTGTGGCCCGTATGGCTGCTACAAAATATCTCCTCCTCTATTATTCTCATAGAATACTACTCTGAGATGTTTTTCTCATCTATGAAACAAGATAGAATATAAAATAATGGAACCCTTCTCGTCCTAGTGGCCTGGTTTTTAACATAGCCCGATAGCCATCTAGGGATAGGTTTTTGAATTCCTCAAACTTCAATTGTGATAAGGTTTTGGGGCTTCTAGAATGTTCTTATAAAATCCACTACGTGGCAAGCCCCACATGTCTAGGTAATGGAGGTTGATGTGGCATCCACGTACACCATGGTGATCAATATGGTAGGTCAACTTGCAGGAGGAATAACTTTCTCATACGAACTTTGATTGATGAATCGTATACACCGTTGGAAAGGTATCGACATTTAGAATTTAGAATATTCCTTCTTAGTAAAATTTGGACCAAAAAGGGTCATTTGATGCCTCAAAATGGATTCATAATATTTCTGACTATTTTTTGGACCCAAATTTCCAAATTTGGACCAACCGCTGAAATGGCCCTACAAGTTGATTCCTCCAATTTTTTCACCCAAAAAGTAGTGAGATAGATGAAAAATAATATAATGATACAATCTGGATCAAAACTTGACAACAAACCATTCAATATACTCAAAATAATTATCTTGATATATTCACCTTTGGACACAAGTTAGACTTGGGATATAATCCATAGAAGCAATTAAGAATATACTTTCTATCTTAATGCATAAACTTGAGGCCATGACTAATTCATGAAAAAAATGTTGTGGCCCTTGATGCCAATGTCAAAATACTATATTGAGAGAATGTATAGTGGAATTTGTAAATCCCTTCGCAACACCCATTGAGTGTGCACGCTCCTTGGCCAGACTCGGTGACAAATTGGTCAAGAGAACACAAGGGGCATGCGATCGATTTGGAAAATGAAGTCATGTAGGGACAGGAAGCAGAACCTTGTGCATGATGGTGATGTGAAACACCAAGGGGGAACATGCCTCACTTACCTTGTGACAAATGATCAGGAATTGGGTTGTGTTTGGGCAAGGATGAGGCGACTTAGGCACGCACCCAAGGAGTGGATCCGCCTACCCTTGGAAACATGAGAACATTGAAGAGGTTTGATGACCCCATCGAAACACCCATGTAGAGTCTCCTGGGATGGTTCAAGAAAATCCACAAGGCATGCATGCACCAAATAGGTTAGGGTGCATCGGCATGAGGAGCGCATCGGTTCAAAAGGATGCAAAGGTGAAACGAGTGCACGATTTTATGGGCACGTCGGTCCTCGAAGGGGCACATTGGTTCACTTTGGTACGTCGATTTGCGAAGAGGTGTGACACCCAAAAGTACATGATGGTTCATGAAGTAGATGGTTGGAGTCCATATAATGAACACAAGGAACACAACCAAGAAAGGAGAGAGACAGAGATCAATAGAAAAGGTCAAGCGACCAAGGAATAGTTGCGAGGCAAGGAAGAATATAAGTCAGAGCTACGAAGACATGGAAGACAAGTAGTCAAGAGTGGGACACACAAGGGGATTTTGGGGAAGTCTTGTCCCAATTCTAGGGTAGGAATGCTATGAGGCAGAACCAAAAGTTTGTGTAATCTTGTTGAAGTCTTGTGACAGGGAAGATATGGTGAGTCTGTGGTGGGCACACATTTGGGGCACATCGTAGGGGTTGTGAAAGTTGTTGCGATGGACAATCCTTGGTGGGGTGAATTTGTGTATAGTGTCTTGGTGATGTAAGGAAATTCGTATGACTCTTCTCAAGTTGTAAACCAAGCTAGTAGTGCTCATATTGTAATCGTTTCACAATAATACGACTCAGTCGGGTGTTAGGCACATCTTTCATATCCTTCACTATATATGTGTGTCTCTTTTTTGTTTCACATGTTCATGGATGTATGCTAAAATGACTAAATGTTAATCTGGTAACAAATTGTCTAAGTATACAAGTGAGTTGCACAAAGTAGGAGTGTGACTCACCCATATCCTAGAACAAAGTATGGCTATGCTCTAGGTAAAGAGGTGTAGTCTGGGTGAAGTATCCTTGGTGTTTCCAAGCATCCAAGTGAGAACCGTCGAGGTGTCGCATGCTCTCAAGAGGCATATGATCAAAATATTAAGGAAGACATCCTATGGGGTCATGACAGTTGGTATCAGAGCATGTTCGTTGTTGAATTTGAAGAAGGTTCATTGAATAGTTTGTGATCTCCTCATTTCTACTGCAGTGGTGAAAACAGTGTTGAGGTGTATTACAAAGAAATTTTGGGAATGGATTTGGTGAATGGTTTGTTGACGTAGAATGCACCATCACATAGACAGTTTGGGTGCATAATTTGGTTGGTTTGTTATTTGAGATGGAAGTAAGTGCTTGACCTATGTGCACACCTTGAGAAGACCAGGATCATATTTCATGGGGTGAACCAAGCACTTGGGAAAGGAGGATGATCTCAGGACTCATCGTAGTACTTGTCACAACTATGATCATAGAGTTCATTGTAGAACTCATCATAGACTTAATCAGAAAGTTTTGGAGAAGTCTTGAGGTGAATTCTTGGGTGCCTTGGACAAACCTCTTACAAGTACAGTGAAGTTACTTGGAGGGCCATCCATTATTGGGTCACAAGTAGATGGAAGTGACACCGAGAGGGAGTCCAAGATAGGAACAATGAAGGATTGACTTGATATCTTGCAGAAGAATATCGAGCACATGACAGACACAATGTATCAGCATTGTGAGAAGTTTGAACAGATGGAGACTGAGATAAGTAAGATGAGGCATGGGTTTAATGAATTCATGTAGGAGTGTCAAGAGACATCGAACATGATCACTGACACCTTCACCGATGACGTTTAGGATAGACTCAAGGTAGCAAAGGATACACTAGCCTTAGTCACACATAAGTTGAAGGAACTAGATGACACCATCACATTGTTGAAATGATATTTTTCTAATGGAAATGGTTCAACTGTCATGCCAATGAGGATCAAAATAAAGGAACCTGAGTCATACAATGGTACTCGCAACACTAAGTTTCTTGGCAACTTTTTTTGGGACATTTAGTAGTACTTAGAGAAGTTGAACGAAAGTTCAAATGAAGTTAAGGTGAACAATGTTTCAATGTTCTTGACAACTGGGAGGATTGTAGAGAAGATCAAAATCTAGGAAGAGATGAAGGTAGCCTTGAAGGCACAATTTGGTCCAAGAAATCAACAATGGATCACAAGAAATTAGTTGTTGGCTCTTAGGCACACTGGTAAGATACAAGCCTATATCAAGGAGTTCATAGGGCTCATGTTGGATATCAAATATATGTCAAAAGAAGATAGAATTTTCCACTTCATGAATGGCCTACATCCATGGATGCAAAGTGAATTGTGATGCTAGAATTTCCATATTCTTGTGACAACCATCACCGCAATGAAAAAAAAAGTTGGACTTTAGTGGTGAACACAATGTTGAAATATTGTAACTTCGAAGAATATTCTAATTATATTTGAGTTATTATTTTATAGATCAAATCCCCTTTTGTGGATTGGTCAAACTGTATTTGTATAATGGTATTTGTAAATTCGCCCCCTAGTAATTATAAAGTGGTGTTAGCCACTTCTAGGAGAAGTCGACTCAACCAAGTGAAGAGACACAACCCTAGCACCATCTCACACTTGTATTTATATGTGAGGTTGGTGTCTCATTTGCACACACTCACTCACTCATCTAGTGCGCATATCTTGAAGGCAATTGTAGTTGCAAGAGGAAGGAGAAGAGAGGCACATGCTTAGTCTTGGTCTGTATTTGGTGTATTGGTCTTAGTCCTGGCATTGTATTGGCAATCTATTATTGAGGAAGTTTTTGTTGGGTTTTCTCCCACATGAGGGTTTCCCAGGATAAAATGTTGTGTACCTTGTGATTGTGTTTCTTTCACTGATCCTCTTTATACCGTTATTTTTGAAACACATTGAATGATCATGTAATTTGGAAATAACCTAATAAAATAGTAAAAACTTAACATGGTATCAGAGCTTGACTAAATAGAGCATCTTTCACTTAGTCTTGATGTTTCTGTTGTTGTACAAGAAAATTAGGGCTTCTTACTAAAGAGGATTTTTTTACCAAAGACCACCTTGGGAATTGTGCCTTTCCCTAGCACATCTTTTGGCAGCTTGAATGAACTTTTTCAGTGGCTAGATTCTTCGAAAAGTCAAACCCTAGTTTTGATTAGTACTAGAAAACCAGGAAACCAAAGCCAGTACTAGAAGTACCAGTCCAAAATTGCGCAGGTCTAGTTTCAGGGGGTAAAACTTGTATTTTTCAAAATCAACTAGCTCTAGCAAACTCTCCTCATCCCAACTCATCTCCTGGTAAGCTCAATTTCATTTTTTGAAAACTTTCAATTTCTGGTCATTTTCCTAGCTCCAGGTCAAGATGTCTGCAAGCACCAAGCTTGTTGACAAGTTAGAAGGTGTGGAAAATTTATGTTCCTATAAGTACAAAATTGGACTCATTCTTGAAGAGAATGACCTTGCAAAATTCATAAAATAAAATGCACCAAAACTTGAAGAAAATGCAGCCAAAGAAAAGTACAAGAAGGATATGATTAAGGATAAAAGAATAATTGTAGATTCCATTAAAGACCACTTTATCCCTTAAGTGTCTTCTAATAATAATCCAAAATATATGTTTGATTCCCTAACCAGAATGTATGAAGGAAGGAACATCAACCGGAAGATGAACTTGAGAACCCAACTCAAGAATACAAAGATGCAAAAAGGAGAAACAGTTCAAGACTATTTTTCTAGGGTTTCTCAATTCAAGGAAAATTAAGAGGCAATTGGAGACAACTTGTATGGAGATGAACTCTTGATGAAAAATCTTAATGGTCTCACAAGACCTTGGGATGCCTTCATCCAAACTATTTGTGCAAGAAAAGAGAAACTCCAATTTGGCAGTTTATGGGAAGAATGTGTTCAATAAGAAGCAAGAGTGGCCAACCGAGAAGTCGTCCTATTAAGAGATGAAGATCAATCCATAGATTTTCATGCTGACGATGGAAAGGAAAAGTATCATTTTTAAAAGGAGACTCACTTTCATAAAGAGTTTCACTCTCCGAAGATATTCTAGAAATATCATAAAGGTCAAAGAAGGCAAAAACATTTCTCCTCCTACCAATGTTATCATTGTGATAAGATGGGACACATTGCTCAGATTTTCCTACCATAAGGGAAGAATACAAGAAGAGAAATAACAAAATACATCATGCCCATGCAACTGAAGATGATGAGCCACCCAACAAGTTAGCTAAAGAAGAGACTGAAGAATATGTTTTGTTTTCCTCTCTCTCAGGATCTGTGACACCTGGGGAGAATACTTGGCTCATAGATAGTGGTGCCTCTAAGCACATGACATGTCGTAATAACACTCTCTCGAGACTTATAGAGAAGGAATCCCCCAAAAAGTTTCACTGGGAGATGATTATGAATCCCCAATCAAAGGAATGGGAGAAGACACCTACAAACTTGATTCAGGAACTCCGATGAGAATCAAGGATGTACTCTATGTACTAGGTTTGAAAAAGAACTTACTTTCTATTTCAGACCTAGATAAGAAAGGTTTCAGGGTTTCATTCATAGATGGTGAATTTCTTATGTAGCCTAAAGGAAAAAATATAGAAGATCCAGTTGTTATTGGAATATAAGAAGGTGGTTTGTACAAGTTAAAGGGTCACTCAGATGTAGCTTTGACTCACTCTAATAAATTCCTTGTGAACTTTGGCATAGAATACTAGCTCACATCAACTACAAAGCCTTACCATATGTAAGCAAGGTAGTTACAGTTTTACTAGAACTAAAGGTTGATCATGAAGGTGTATGCAAGGTATGTGCACAAGGAAAGAACATAAAGAATCCTTTTCCAAAGAGCGACAATAAAGCAGAAGGAATTCTGGAACTTGTCCACTCAGATGTATGCAGTCCAATGTCATCAACCTCTCTAACCAGGTATGTACACTATGTATCTTTTTTTGATGATTACTCTCGTAATAATTGGGTTTATTTCTTGAATTCAAAATATGAAGTACTTGGAAAGTTCAAGGATTTCAAAGCCTTGGTAGAAAACCTGTCTGAAAGGAAAATCAAGATACTTAGGTCAGACAATGGAGGAGAGTACACTTCAAATGAATTTGGAAGCTTTTGTAGAGATGTCGAGATTAAGAGGGAGCTCACCACTCCCTATAATCCTCAACAAAATGGTGTAGAAAAAAGAAAAAATAGAACGATTATGGAAGCAGTAAAGACTATGATTCACGATCAAGATCTTCCAATGCACTTATGGGTTGAAGTAGTAATAACAAAAATATATTTCCAAAACAGATTATCCCATAGTGCACTTGGATTCAAAACTTCTGAATAAATGTTTACCTAAAAGAATCCAGAAGTAAGCCATCTCAAAATATTTGTACACACTCCAAAAGAAAAGAGAACTAAGGTGGATCCTTCAGGAAATAAGGGAATATTTATTGGATACTGTGAGGTCTCTAAGGACTTCATAATTTACATACCATGTTACCATCATATTGATATGAACATAAATGTAACCTTTGATGAAGATGAAACACTCAAAAGATAAAGGAAATATCATCTTGAAGAAGTATATGAAGAAGAACATGTAGCTCTCAGAGTTGTGGAACCCATAAAGGAAGTTGCAGTTACTCCTGACGATGAGATTCCAAAAGATCATGATATGATAGAATCTCAAGAACCTCCCTATATGACAATTTCTCACAAGATAAATCCAACTTGGGTGAAAGAACCTATTCAAGATGTAGAGAAGTAGAAAATGAAACTACTTGATTTGAGGAATCCATTCAGAAGAAAGATTGTATGGATGCCATGAGAGAAGAATACCATTCCATTATGAAGAATGATGTATGGGAAGTAGTTCCTAGAAAAAAGAACAAAGATGTGGTATCTTCCAAGTGGATATACAAAATAAAACATGAAGGAGATGAAAGTATTGAAAAACATAAGGCAAGATTTTTGGCTCGTGGATTCTCTCAAAAGGAAGGTATTGACTATGAAGAAACATTTTCTCCTGTAGCCAGATACACTTCTATCAAAACCATCATAGCTCTTGCAGCCAAAATGAAGTGGAAGTTGCACCAAATGGATGTGAAAACAACTTTCTTAAATGGTGTTATTGAAGAAGAAGTGTATATAGAACAACCACAAGGGTTTGAATTTGAATATAGAAAGACTCATCTATGCAGGTTGAAGAAAGATCTGTATGGGTTGAAGCAAGCTCCTAGAGCTTGGTATGGAAGAATTGATAGTTTCTTGAAAATCTTGGGCTTTACTGAGAGTAAAGTTGATCCTAAACTATACTTCAAGGTTATGAATGATGAGCCAGTTATATTGCTACTATATGTGGATGATTTATTCTTGAAAGGAGAAAAAAATCTCATCATAGATTGCAAGAAGAATCTTGTTGCAGAGTTTGAGATGAAATACCTAGGATCAATGCATTATTTCTTAGGTATTGAAGTTTGGTAGATCCCAAAGAAGATGTTCCTTAACCAGGAGAAGTATGCAGTTGAAATACTAAAGAGATTTGACATGTTGGAATGTAAAGCCATGAACACACCCATGGAAATGAATTTGAAGCTCTTGGTTGATACATCATCAGAGTTGGTTGATGTTAATCTATACAAAAATATTATTGGATCATTGATGTATCTGACGAATACCGGGCCAGATATATGTTTTGGTGTGAACACCTTGAGTCAGTATCTGGTAGATCCTAGACATGTTCACCTTGTAGATGAAAAGCATGTGATGAGATACCTTAAGGGTATGTTGGAGTATGGTCTCTGTTATACTGGAGATCATGACTTCAGATTGTATGTTTATATTGATTCAGATTGGGCTAGAAGTGCTTCAAACAGAAAGAGCACTTCATGACATTTTAGTTTGGTTTCATCCATGAATTCATGGAAAAGTAGGAATAAATCAAGTATTTCTCTCAGCAGAGCAGAAGCAAAGTACATTCCAGCATGTTCCAGAAGTTGTGGATCCATATGGCTTCAGAATTTGTTGAGGGGTATGTTTGATTTGGAGATGGAAGCCACCATGATTCTTCGTGATAACCAGAATTGTAAAGATGACAAAGAACCCAATGTTCCATGATAAGTCGAAGCACATAGAGATCCAATACCACTACATTCAAGATATGGTGTAGAGGGGAGATGTAAAGCTCCAATACGTTGGCACATATGAGCAGGGTGCATATGTGTTGACCAACCCTCTGTCTCGTGTGAAGTTTGAGTACTTCTGAGATAAGCTTGGCGTAGTCTGAAAGGACCTCCCTTGAAAGGAGGAGTGATGCTAATGATACTATAGTATCCTGACCAACATCAGGTAGTTTTGTTAGGATTTTATATCCTAGGGGATTGTTCATCCCTGGGAAGATCTCAAAGGTCTAGTAGGGGTGGTCTGTCAGAGTACCTGTGCATGTATATTCCAGATGTGTTCAATAGTGGTAGATCAATTAGGATTTTATATCCTAGGGAATCTTATGACTCCTATGCTTATCTCGAAGGTCCGGTAAGGATAGTCTATCAGAGTACCACGTGGTATATTGTTAGGATTTTATATTCTGGGGAATCTTATGATTCCTGGGCAGATCCTGAAGGTCCGGTAAGGACGGTCTGTCAGAGTACCAAAAATGTTGTTGTTGATGCACCTACCTCACTCTGTTGCCAGATGTTGATGATGATGTTCTAGCCTTGTGTTGTTGTTGATAATGTCATTCTAGATTCATGTTGTTGATGATGATGTTCCAACCTTGTGTTGTTGATGATGTTGTTGTTCCAGCTTCATGCTATTGATGTTGATGTTTCAACTTCATGTTGTTGATGATGATGATGTTTCTCCAGCTCCATGCTGTAAACGATGATGATATTGATGATGCAAAGAACTTCCGATGATTTATAGATGTGCCAGTCAGTGTTCTAGATGTTGATGATGATTCTGACCTCTCCTTCTCTTGATGATGTTGTATTGAGTCATGTCAGTCGAATACCCTTCTCGTTAAGGGGGAGTGTTGAAATATTGTAACTTCGAAGAATATTCTAATTATATTTGACTGATTACTTTATAGATCAAATTCCATTTTGTGGATTGATAAAGTCGGTTCTTGTATAATATCAAATACCCTTTTGTGGATTGGTCAAACTGTATTTGTATAGTGGTATTNTTTAGCCACTTCTAGGAGAAGTCAACTCAACCAAGAGAAGAGACATAACCCTAGTTACATCTCACACTTGTATTTATATGTTAGGTTAGTGTCTCATTTACACACACTCGCTCACTCATCTAGTGCACATATCTTGAAGGAAGTTGTAGTTGCAGGAGGAAGGAGAAGAGAGGCGCATGCTCAGTCTTGGTTTGTCTTTGGTGTTTTGGTCTTAGTCTTAGCATTGTATTGGCAATCTATTATTGATGAAGTTTTTGTTGGGTTTTCTCCCCCATGAGGGTTTCTGTATTGCACCTTTTCTGCTACTAAGGTTTAATAGCTCTTAAAAGAAGACTATAACACCACTTTGTACATAACTCATACAGATGTTATTTAACCCACATGCATTTAAACAATAAACACATTCAACACAAAGTATTCATATGAATTACTGCCATAATCAGCAAGCAATTAGCTTTTCATATTAATTCATATACACAGCGGAAAACATGATGCATAAGCAGCACAGTCATGAAAAACATGATTAAAGCATAATCAGATACTTATATTTATCAATCGTAGATTCCACCAACCAAGTGCAGGCCTTCCACGAACCTCCCAGCCTTAAACCACACTGCTCATCAGCTCAGCAGTGGGTCACCCCTGAGCTGGGACTAAGCTCCACCCCAAGACAAGGAATACTAGGCTAGCCGAGGTTACAGGGAAAACAACACACATCCACAAGGAAGGAATTCTCTCC
>JASDQU010011723.1:6528-16727 GCA_032191745.1 Picea mariana
ATTCAATGTCGCAAACGAATATATATAGGTACAGTTTCGTAAATGAAAAATAGAGTTTCGCAAACCAACCGTAAACAATATATAAAGGTACAGTTTCGCAAACCAACCGCAAAAAATACAGTTTTGCAACCAACCGCAAACGAATATATATAGGTACAGTTTCGCAAATAAAAATACAGTTTCGCAAACTAATTCAGTTTCGCAAATGAAAAATTACTGTACATATATTTTTCAGTTTCGCAAATGAAAAATATATGTACAGTTTCGCAAATGAAAATACAGTTTCGTAAATGGATTCAGTTTCGCAAACGAATATATATAGGTACAGTTTCGCAAATGAAAAATACAGTTTTGCAAACCAACTGCAAACAATATATATACGTACAGTCTCTCAAACCAATAGAGAAAAAGACAGTTTCGCAAACCAACCGCAAACGAATATATATCGGTATAGTTTCTTAAATGAAAAATACAGTTTTGCAAATGAAAAATACAGTTTCGCAAACCAACCTCAAACAATAAATTTTGTGAAATACCTCTGCGTCCTCGGCGCCCACTGCTCCCTGTGACCTCGGCGTCCACTGCTCCCACTGCCCTCGGCGTCCACTGCTCCCACTGCCCTCGGCGACATACTATCCTCGACAAAGAGACTCTCACCCGAAAAAATTTCAAAACTTCTAACAATGATGTGTGGCACTTATATAAAAACTCTTTCGGCCGAACTATATTTTGGCCGAAATATTGTTCGGCCGAAAAACTATTGCTGGGAAAAAAATATCCGGCCGACCAAATTTCCACACATAAATCGAGGGCCCGGTTATGGCTCCGTTCGATTTCACGTTTATGTTTTCGGCTGAACAATAGTTTGGCCGAAAATAATATCTTTCGACCGAAAAATATATTTAGTTCGGCCGAAAATTGGTTTTTCGAAATTTTGGAGACCCGATTGTCACGAAAGTGTAACCCACCTTCGTGACTTCACCCTAATATTATAATTTTCAAAAAAAATGCACCACACAAGAAAAATGGGTTGTATACAAGTATACAAGTTTTTGGAATGAAATTCGATCATTGGGGTACTCAACAGCTGCATGAACCAAAACATATACCTTATATTTTGTTGGAAAAATAAGATACCACTGTTAGAAAAAATCAAATTTGACATAGTTATTTACAATTTCTATGAATAAAAGTTCTATATTCGGAGAGCTAATTCAATTTTCTATGTTTCATCTTCCTACACCACATTCAAATTCATTGTAAAAGTACTTTGAATAATCCCTCCAAGTTAAAAAAAATCTATTTTTCCAGGTTTGCATTGCCACTAACGCATCATGAGAGACCATCATTAGCTTGCACTCACCCTGGTTTAAAAAATTCCTAGAATAGTGGATTTGACTTTTTTGAATCATCTAAGGAAATTGACACCTACGTGATATCTTTATTTCTATATTTTATTATTACAGTCCTGCTTAATCTATAAATGTATTTTTTACAACACCTAACTTATCTCTACAAATTTCAAACTTCACCTTTCCAAGAGGCATTGTAAATATGTCTTCCACATTATCATTTGTATTACAATATACCAAGTCAAATTCCTTTGATTGTATCTTCTTTCTTACAAAATGATGATGTGTCTCAATATTCTTTGATCTAGCATGATACACTGGATTGTTTTCTATTTTGATGGAACTTTGGTTATCACATTTGATAAATGTTGGTAGTTTTTGTTGTTTTCATGCATCTTTAAGAATCTATCTCAACCAAATTTCCTTACAGGTGGCACTACATAAACCTTTTTACTCAAATTCAGTGGATGATAGAGATACAATTGGCTACTGAGGATTGCTCCATGACACGATCTTGGATCCAATTCCAAATGCATAACGTGGGGTTGACTTTATATCATTAGGATCTTCTTCCCAATCTTAATCTTAATAGCATGTCAGCTTGACATTAAAATCATTAATGTATTCAATACCAAAATTAACAGTTCCTTTCAAATATTGAAGGACTCTCTTTGCTCCTTCCTAGTTAATGTCATGAGGCTTAGCCATGAATTGACTAAGTGTAGTGACTCAATATGAAATATTTGGCATTGTTGTACTTAAATAATTCAAGCTTCTCACCAACTATCGATACAAGGTAACATTCATTTCTTTAGTCTCATCATCACTTCTAAGCTTAATATTCTATTCTAATTAATGGAGTAGACACTAGTTTATATTCACTCATATTAAGCCTCTTAATTGACTCCACTGTATACTTTATTTGTGTTATTAATGTCTTACTATATTCTCTCCATACCTCAAGGCCCAATCAATAATGAAACTGACCAAGGTCTTTCGTCTCAAATTCTTGTGACAACAATCTTTTTATTTCTCCAATCAACTCATTACCATTTCTTGTTATGATCATAGAATCAACATATAAAGAAATCAACACAATATGACCATTTCCATCCTTCTTGATATAAATATTTGGATCACCTTTACTTTTAATAAAACCTTTATAAAAGAATAAAGTATCAATTTTCACATATGATAATCTAGTTTCATGTTTACAATTCCTTCTTTAACCTACAAACAAGATGCTCATGAACTTGCTTTACAAACCCCTTTGGTTGCACAAGATAAACCTCTTCCTCCAATTCTCCATTAAAAAATGATGAATTAACATACAACTGATAGTTTCTAATTATAAATAGTATCCATTGCAATCATGAACCTAATGGTATTCATTTCAGCTATAGGTGCAAAAGTGTCTTCATAATCAATTCCTTCTTTCTTTGAATAACTGTTTGCAACCAATCTAGATTTATACTTGTCTATACTACCATGAACATTAAATTTAAACTTGAACAACCATTTTGATATTATAGGAATTTTATTCTCAGGCAGTTTGGTTAATTCCTATGTTTTATTTTTCATGATAGAATCATATTCTTCTTTCATGGCATCCATCCATACTCTATGGTCTTTAGCTTCCTCAAAATTCAGGCTCCACTACATTCATAACTTGAGTCATCAATGCATAGTATTTATACCTAACAAGTGTATAAGTTTTTTGTGCTCATCTCCTTGGTGCTACACTTCTTTGTGAAGTTCCTTTGAATTTCTTCTTCTACTCTATGGAGTTCCTTCATCCCTTCTTGGTGAACTATGGCTACTTGAAATGCTCATGCTACTTAAATATTCATCTTGAACATGTTCAATGTCTTGTTCTTCTTCTTTGACACTTTCATCATTATCATTAGTAATATGCCATATATAATGACTATCTTGTTGTTGAATTTCATCTGCATGTTCATGAAACAATGCATCTTCGCTTGCAAAAACCTAATGAGTGTTGGGATCATACATTTTATATTCTTTGTGATCTATACAATAACCAATAAAAGTGCATTTGATTGCCTTCACATCAAGCTTTTTCCTATCTTCTTTAAGAACATGAGAAAATGATTTTCTTCCAAAAATACGGAGATGGATTACTATTGGTTTAAAGCTACAAAGTACTTCAACATGTGTTTTATGCTCTAAACTCTTTGTAGTACTTCTATTTTTCAGATATACACTAGTATCGATTGCTTCAGCCCAAAATGTTGTTGAAAATTTTTGTTGTATTTCATTGTATTTGCAATATTTGAATAAATCCTTTAGTGTGTATTCTCCTCCTTGATATAACCATAGAATTTTTATATACCTTCATGTTTTCTTTTCCACCAAGTTCTTAAATTCTTTAAAATACTCAAAAACATCACTTTTATTTATGATAAAATAAACCCAAGTATATCTAGTTCTATCATCAATAAAGGTAACGAAATGATATGCTCCACCAAGAGACCTTGTTTGCATAGGAGCACACACATCTGTGTGTGATAGCTCAAGAATTTCTCATTTCCTTTTATTTGTATGTGTAGTAAACTCTTCCCTATGTTGTTTACCTAGTCTACACCCCTGACATGCAATATGTTCATTATTAAGATTTGGAAGACCCTCCACCATATCTTTCTTATTAGCTAACATCAAATCATTATTATTAATATGACCATACCTTTGATTCCATAAGTATTCATGTGACGTAGTTGTTGATGCGAATGCTTGATGATTCTTCCTTGTGACATCAAGCTTGTACATTCCTCCAACTCTAACCCCTTGTGATAAAAATTTGTAGCGATCATGTATGTCCTTCGCAAAATATTGTGACTTAACAAATTCAAATTTTAAATTTTGATCTACAATAGTGGAAACTGAAAATAAATTATTCTTAATTCCAAGAATATACATCATATTATGGATTACTTTCTCCTGACAATTGGGAAATTTGTCACACAAATATCTCCATAACCTTTAATTTTATGTGATCTATCATCTCCTAGATATATATTAGAACCATTATTTGTCCTATGATAAGTTTAAAACCAATCACTATTGCGTGACATATGAATCAAATCACCAAAATGAATAAACCATGCATAAGAAAAAACAATTTCCACTAGCAAAAAAGCATCGGAAATAAATAATTTGAAATATTTGAAATCAACTCTCATTGTGACGTCTTTATCAACATGATTTCCTGATTTCCTTATATATTTGGATTCATCAAATTTATTCTTCCTACAATCCTTAGAAAAATGACTAGGCTTACCAGAATAGAAGCATCCATCATTCATATTTACATTGGTTTTTCTTCTTAGTGATGCCATAGCTTGTTGTGATTTTGCACATGTGCCTTACCTCCTTTGTTTCTCTCCCATGGATTTACTCTATATGGATGTTTCCCTTTGGCTACCTATGCCAAATATGAACTTTGAGACATGAAGTTAAGATTATTTTTGTGTTATTCCTCTTGCAAAAGAATACCTGCCAATTAATCAAAAGTAGGTGCTTTATCTCTAGTTGCAAGACTCGTAATAAATATTTTATATTCATCTAGCATACCATTAAAAGTTACAATTACTAGATATATTCTTGAAATATTCTCGCCAATCTCACCAAGATTATCTTTCAAATCTTTAATCATAGAAATAAAGTTATTGATATTTTTGGTTTCCTCCATTTCAATTGAGAGTAATTTAGTTTTTAAAAACAATACTTGATTTGTATTAGTTGTTTCATACAAACCTTTGAGTGTGTTCCAAGTTTCCTTAAATGTATTGCAATCCCTGAGGTGTGCAATAATGTTTTCCTTGATGGACAGTCTCAAGAGTACCTTTTTCTTGGTCTCTCTTCGATCCCAATCTTGGGTGTTGGAGGGGCTTCCTAGTTTGGCTTCATCTCTGGACACAATTGACCAAAAATTGTATCCTTCCATGGAAGTACGGATCTAAAACTTCCAATTCATAAAGTTTTTTCCATCTAACTTAATTGATTCGTTCATATACAAATCAACCAATGGATTTTCCATTTCAAAAAAAAAATATTGTTGTAACTGTTTGAAGATGAATAAACAAATTTTATTTATTTTTTATTGTTGATTACTAGTTTGTGTCATCATTTTTCACATGGGCCTCTTTATCATGAATTCTCCTCCACGTGCTTGTATCATTCCTTGTTTGTGAAAAAAACAAATTTCCTCCTTGAATGTGTCTTGCATTTGAGTTCTTCTTTGCTCATGACTCTCTCCATGCTCGGAGTTTCATGGACATGTTCAATTGAGCTATTTCTACTCTCTTTTGGGATTCTCCCATGCTCTGTTAGGACTCATGTTGTTCTCCTTTACAATGCCTTCACACCAAGACAGTCAATGTTCAAACATAAGTACTTAAATTTTTCTCTTCTCAGCAACAAATTGAACTCTCTTAAATCGTGGCATCAAATGGCGAGAAATAAATAGTACAATGATTCCAAAGGAACAAATAATGATTCCTTATTTGGCAGGCGGATCAATTGACCCCTCCATCAAGTTTTCTTCCTCTACATGCTAAAATATGATCTCTATGATGGAATGGCAACGATTCTCCTCTCCACTACAAGGAAACAATAATGGTTCTCTATATCGCAGTTGTTCTCCTTACTTTCTCTCTTGACAATTTGTTTGGAAACTCATGTTATAATCCCTCTCAAGTAGTGGAAGAAAACACCAAGCGATGGTATTCTCTCTAAAAGTAGTACAACCTCACTGGAAATGTCAGGCAACACTTCATCTGGGACTGTGTTCAGAGAGGAGATGTGAAGATTCAATACATTTCTACATATGAGTAGGTTGCAGAAATCCTCACAAAATATTTGTTAAAGGGGAAGTTTCTTTTCTTTAGAGATAAGTTGTGGGTGGTACAAAACACCTTCCTCAATAAGAGGAAGTGTTAAAATATTGTAGCTCAAACAGGTGTTTCTGCATTGGCTTAGAGTTGAAGCATGTAGAAGTCGTCTGACAACTTTCTCAGGCTTACTTTATTTTTATAAACTGACTTATACAAAAAGTACATTAATTAATTTTTAATTAATGTTGGATTAGATAAAGTTCATCAAGTAAATTAAAGTGAAGTTTATATTGTGTTGTGATCATTGATCTAGATCAATATCTTCCATAGATCAAGGTGAATATTACAAGGTTGGAGATATTGTGGTAAAAGAAGCCTAAGAGAGAGTAATTCAACTCATTTGAGACATGTGAGAGTTGGAGTGCTGAAGAAGAAAGGAAAATATTATAGGAGAAACAAATCAAACGGTAGTAAAGGAAAAGGGTGCTAATCCCAAGATAAGGAAGAGGGCATGATTTCCTAAGTAGTCGTACATCAAATATTAACAACAATGCAATGTACGGGTTGGGTGCAATTCCCAAGGTAGATTTGCATGCAAATCAAGGCAAGTTGGAGAGGGATCTATTCTAGTTGTGCATTTCCAAGGGAGAATTTTGTGCAGATTTTAGTGGCATGATTTTCCAAATTTCAGAAGTAAGTACAGGTTCATTAATTCTTGTAACAAATTTTCGAGATTTCTTCTCTATGGGCCAAATCAATAAAACTCTCATTTGATAGTTTTCCCTTCGGGGTTTTTCTAGGGGTGTTTTATCCAAAATTTTGTGTGTCAATGTGTGTGATTGGTTCTCTATTTTTCATCATGCATGTGTTGTTAATAAGCTCAATGTATTTATGTTCATAAATATAAAATCTAGAATTTAATGTTTTATGTTCATGCATCTCGGTATAAATTGTTTTTATTAGAATTAGAGATCACATATTAAGAAAATTAACAAAGAGTATGGCTAGAAAGTTACGGAAAAAGAACCAAAGGAGAGGCTAGATATAGTATCTATCATTAAACTATGGACCATATTGCTATGCTTAGGATCTTTATAGAAGAGTGTCACAATAATAAAACCAATCTCCTCCATTGTTTCATTGACTTTAGAAAATATTTTGACATAGTGGCCAAGTCTAACCTTTAGAATATGTTAGAAGAGCTACATGGTCCTCTAGAGTTGAGAGCTATTGTGATAAGGTTTTACAAGAATGTTATTACCAAGGTTAGGAACATTGAGGGCTATTCAGGTGAAATTTTAATTGTAATATAGGACTTAAGGAATGTTGTCCCCTATCCCCTACATTTTTTGGCATATACATTGAGAAGTTAGAGGGTAATTTGAAATAAGAATGTTGTGTCGGCCTAAATCTTGTTGATATAGTCATCATCCCTTTGCTTTACACAAATGATATTGTTCTTATGGTGAGGAGTCCCTATGATATCGACAAGAAACTAAAAATCCTCAAGGATTTTTTTTCTAGTACGAGTATGACTACTCACACTGAAAAATGAACATTAAGACAATTAAATACAAAAATATCACTTACGCTAGTTTTGTGTATGACAAATACAACTTCCGTGAAGTGAATTCATACAAATATCTTGGAATTGATCTTCATCACAAGATTAATTGGAACTATAGCATTAAGAAAATCATAGATAGAGGGCGGACAATTTATTATGGGCTTGAAAAATGTTGTAAGTCAACAAACTTGTTGCTATGGAATAAGAAGAAAATCCTCTTTGAGACTCTCATTTGTTGTTATCTTATATGGTCTTTAAGTATGGGTTTGTAACATCTCTAAAGAATCATGGAGACAATTGAACAAGTCCAAATGCATTTTATAACTTACAATCTCAAAATTAAATGAAATACACCTTATCTTATCCTCCTCATAGAAGCAAGTATTTCCCCCATTGAGAGAAAAATTATGACTAGGTACCCAATGTACAAGAACATGATAAACAAAATGGAAGACAAGACGCTTACTCGGTAGGATTTTTCCATCACTGACTTTCGATTCCCAAGGAAGGTGCCTTTAGTATATAAACTTAAAATCCTATAGATACTAATAAATTCCTATAGGGATATTTGAAATGAACTAAGTCCCTGACTAAAAAAGTAAAAAATAAAAAAATAAAAAAAAATAAAGGGTTTTCATGTAAAAAAAATGTCCTCGATCAAGGATGAAACGAAGCTAGTTACTAAGGAGCCATATTATGATGTTATAATTCCCATTCATGTGACTGCAAAAACTTAGCACTATCTATAGTTTAGCATTCTACGCTACCTGAGAATTATCGTTTCATTTCGTAGACTAGACAACACAATGATTAGATTCGATAGAGAACTAGGCGTCTAGGTGTTTATTCAAGCTAGTTATAGAGTAATGAAACACTTAGATAAGATTGTGAACTTATGACATAGTGGTGGTGGCAACACAATACACACAGGTTAGCGGAATACTGCCTAACCGACTTATCTAACTCATTTTTGATCCTTAGATCCGTTAAGTTAAGGATTCATAGTTTTCATTACTTAGTTCATTATGGTGTTTTGAGATACTAACTCGTGATGAAATAGTAATCCTATGATGAGTGTTATTCAAGCTAGTTATAGTATTGAAATATTGTTTTATTTGGCTTCCAATCACCTCTTCTCTTCAAACCTATACAACCCAAATGCACGGTCATCTTATTATTATGGCGTTTTTATCCTTGATTCAGGGAATACACACATAACCCTGTACACAGAAACTCATTACCATGCAGGTACATTCAATTTGTAGAATGGACTCTGCCTCTATTTTTCTGGTCTTAGTTGTTTCCCCTTGTCTTTTGACATCAATCTCAACAAATTCTTAATAGTTAGCTTGGTACGTGGAAATTTTCCCTTCTTGAGGGTTTTAATCATGTAAACATTGGTGTACTAATATTTGATCTATGTACAATAGTTTTTGGCTTAAGGTGTTCAAATTTTGTGGATATACCCTATTTCTCAACAATATATATTGTTTTTTTTTGACATGGTATGTGGTATATGGTTTTTTCAATTGACCCAAAATGTAACAATGTCATATAACATTAAAGCCAATTATATTATCAATCTCTTGATATCACAACATGATATAATACTGACACCAATATATTAATCATGCGGTGTGAATAATATTATGGTCACCCATAATGTTGCAATCTGGCATTTTGAAAAGTTGACCTCTTAATGTTGCAATGTGACACAATTTTGAATTCAACCTCTTAATATTGCAATGTGACATAATAGTCAACTCAACCTCTTAATATTGTAATGTGACATAATGTTGAAGTCAACCATAATGTTCCAATGTGACATAATATTATATAATATTATGTAAACCTTCTAATGTCATAATGTGACAAAATATTTAAGTCAACCTCTTCATGTTACAATGTTATATAATATTGAAGTCAACCTCTTAATGTTATAATGTGACATAATTTTGAAGTCAACCATATGATAGCAATGTGACATAATACTAAATTCAACCTCTTACATTATTACTCCTGAAATGTCACAAAGTCAACCATACTTTTGTGAAGTCTACTACAGCTAGTCAACATTAACTAAATTCAACCATAATCAATCAAAGTCCATTGCAATCAACCATTGTTAATTAGATTTAATCAAATTCAACCACATAACAGAGTTAACTTTTGTTAACGAATGTTAACCAAATACAACCATCCTTAACCAAATTCCACCATGGTCAACCAATGTCACCCATTATCAACAAAACTGTAACTATAGATAGTGACAACCAACTATAGTCAACAAAAGTCAACCATACTAAACAATAGTTAACCAAAGTTAACCATAATCAACTACAGTTAATCAAAGTCAACCAATGTTTAAAATAGCCATTCATTGCCAACTAAATTCAACCATTCTTAATTGTAATAAACTATTTTCAA
>JASDQU010011723.1:17204-33910 GCA_032191745.1 Picea mariana
TGTGTTAAAAGGAATGCATGTGTGTTCTTGTTGCTAATAACGCGTATGCATTTTAGGAACATGTGTGATTTATGAACACGCACATGCTCTTTTATTTTTCTAAAGTGTGCACATGTTCCTAACGCATGCACATGTTCCTAAATCGCACGCGTTATTTTAATTTCATTTTTTTTTGGGTGGGAGTGAAAAATCTAGCATACGTGTTTTCTGAGTTGTTTTTCTTCGATTTAGGTTCTGGATGACAAACATAGTGTCCCGATCTGTAAATACATAACAATCTCCATTTTTATGAATTCCTCTCCATATCTTTGCTTTTGATGGTATGTTTCTATAGGCTACATAATTCAGTTATTGATGAAACTAAAAACACAGATAGAGTTGTCTATGAATGTTCAAAATATACATTTTTAAAAAATTAATAATGTTTATTATTTTTAATCTATTTTTTTCTTCACATATATCAAAATCCTAGAATAGATACCTCTCTTACTTATGCTATAACCTTTTGTCGGCTAAACCATTTCTCGAATGTGTTATATGTGGTACTAGAGGAGGTTGATATCTATGATCTAAAAAAAATAAAAAAATTGTTTTGATCATGTTAAGACCCTCTTATCCTACATGAACAAAAGGTGTTGTAATTTCAGGGATATGTTGACTTTGATAATTTTCAAAAAATATAAAATTAATATTATAATTTTCAAAAAAAATGCACCACACAAGAAAAATGGGTTGTATGCAAGTATACAAGTTTTTGGAATGAAATTCGATCATTGGGGTACTCAATAGCTGCATGAACCAAAACATATACCTTATATTTTGTTGGAGAAATAAGATACCACTGTTGGAAAAAATCAAATTTGACATAGTTATTTACAATTTCTATGAATAAAAGTTCTATATTCAGAGAGCTAATTCAATTTTCTATGTTTCATCTTCCTACACCATATTAAAATTCATTGTAAAATTACCTTGAATAATCCCTCCAAGTTAAAAAATTTATATTTTTCCAGGTTTGCATTGCCACTAACGCATCATGAGAGACCATCATTAGCTTGCACTCACCCTGGTTTAAAAAATTCCTAGAATAGTGGATTTGACTTTGTTGAATCATCTAAGGAAATTTACACCTACGTGATATCTTTGTTTCTATATTTTATTATTACAGTCCTGCTTAATCTATAAATGTATTTTTTACAACACCTAACTTATCTCTACAAATTTCAAACTTCACCTTTCCAAGAGGCATTGTAAATATGTCTTCCACATTATCATTTGCATTACAATATACCAAGTCAAATTCCTTTGATTGTATCTTCTTTCTTACAAAATGATGATTTGTCTCAATATTCTTTGATCTAGCATGATACACTAGATTGTTTTCTATTTTGATGGAACTTTGGTTATCACATTTGATAAATGTTGGTAGTTTTTGTTGTTTTCATGCATCTTTAAGAATCTATCTCAACCAAATTTCCTTACAGGTGGCACTACATAAACCTTTTTACTCAAATTCAATGGATGATAGAGATACAATTGGCTATTGATGATTGCTCCATGACACGATCTTGGATCCAATTCTAAATGCATAACTTGTGGTTGACTTTATATCATTAGGATCTTCTTCCCAATCTTAATCTTAATAGCATGTCAACTCGACATTAAAATCACTAATGTATTCAATACTAGAATTAACAGTTCCTTTCAAATATTGAAGGACTCTCTTTGCTCCTTCCTAGTTACTGTCATGAGGCTTAGCCATGAATTGACTAAGTGTAGTGACTCAATATGAAATATTTGGCATTGTTGTACTTAAATAAGTCAAGCTTCTCACCAACTGTCAATATAAGGTAACATTCATTTCTTTAGTCTCATCATCACTTCTAAGATTAATATTCTATTCTAATTAATGGGGTAGACACTAGTTTATATTCACTCATGTTAAGACTCTTAATTGACTCCATTGTATAATTTATTTGTGTGATTAATGTCTTACTATATTCTCTCCATACCTCAAGGCCCAAGCAATAATGAAACTGACCAAGGTCTTTCGTCTCAAATTCTTGTGACAACAATCTTTTTATTTCTCCAATCAACTCATTACCATTTCTTGTTATGATCATAGAATCAACATATAAAGAAATCAACACAATATGACCATTTCCATCCTTCTTGATATAAATATTTGGATCACCTTTACTTTTAATAAAACCTTTATAAAAGAAGAAAGTGTCAACTTTCATATATGATAATCTAGTTTCATGTTTACAATTCCTTCTTTAACCTACAAACAAGATGCTCATGAACTTGCTTTACAAACCCCTTTGGTTGCACAAGATAAACCTCTTCCTTTAATTATCCATTAAAAAAGGATGAATTAACATCCAACTAATATAGTTTCTAATTATAATTAGTATCCATTGCAATCATTAACCTAATGGTATTCATTTCAGCTATAGGTGCAAAAGTGTCTTCATAATCAATTCCTTCTTTCTCTGAATAATTGTTTGCAACCAATATAGATTTATACTTGTCTATACTACCATGAACATTAAATTTAAACTTGAGCGACCATTTCGATCTTATAGGAACTTTATTCTCAGGCAGTTTGGTTAATTCCTATGTTTTATTTTTCATGATAGAATCATATTCTTCTTTCATGGCATCCATCCATACTCTATGGTCTTTAGCTTCCTCAAAATTCAGGCTCCACTACATTCAGAACTTGAGTCATTAATGCATAGTATTTATACCTAACAAGTGTATAAGTTTTTCGTGTTCATCTCCTTGGTGCTACACTTCTTTGTGAAGTTCCTTTGAATTTCTTCTTCTACTCTATGGAGTTACTTCATCCCTTCTTGGTGAACTATGGCTACTTGAAATGCTCATGCTGCTTAAATATTCATCTTGAACATGTTCAATGTCTTCTTCTTCTTATTTGACACTTTCATCATTATCATTAGTAATATGCCATATATAATGACTATCTTGTTGTTTAATTTCATCTGCATGTTCATGAAACAATGCATCTTCGCTTGCAAAAACCTAATGACTGTTGAGATCATACATTTTATATTCTTTGTGATCTATACAATAACCAATAAAAATGCATTTGATTTCCTTCACATCAAGCTTTTTCCAATCTTCTTTAAGAACACGAGAAAATGATTTTCTTCCAAAAATACGGAGATGGATTACTATTGGTTTAAAGCTACAGAGTACTTCAACATGTGTTTTTTTCTCTAAACTCTTTGTAGTACTTCTATTTTTCATATATACACTAGTATCGATTGCTTCAGCCCAAAATGTTGTTGAAAATTTGTGTTGTATTTCATTGTATTTGCAATATTTGAATAAATCCTTTGGTGTGTATTCTCCTCCTTGATATAACCATAGAATTTTTATATAACTTCATGTTTTCTTTTCCACCAAGTTCTTGAATTCTTTAAAATACTCAAAAACATCACTTTTACTTCTGATAAAATAAACCTAGGTATATCTAGTTATATCATCAATAAAGGTAACAAAATAATATGCTTCACCAAGAGACCTTGTTTGCATAGGAGCACACACATCTATGTGTGCTAGCTCAAGAATTTCTCATTTTCTGTTATTTGTATGTGTAGTAAACTCTTCCCTATGATGTTTACCTAGTCTACACCCCTGACATGCAATATGTTCATTATTAAGATTTGGAAGACCCTCCACCATATCTTTCTTATTAGCTAACATCAAATCATTATTATTAAGATGACCATACCTTTGATTCCATAAGTATTCCTGTGACATAGTTGTTGATGCCAATGCTTGATGATTCTTCCTTGTGACATCAAGCTTGTACATTCCTCCAACTCTAACCCCTTGTGATATAAATTTGTAGCGATCATGTATGTCCTTCGCAAAAGATTGTGACTTAACAAATTCAAATTTTAAATTTTGATCTACAATAGTGGAAACTGGAAATAAATTATTCTTAATTCCAAGAATATACATCACATTATGGATTAGTTTCTCCTGACAATTGGGAAATGCGTCGCACAAATATCTCCATAACCTTTAATTTGATGTGATCTATCTCCTAGATATATATTAGAACCATTATTTTTCCTATGATAAGTTTAAAACCAATCACTATTGCGTGACATATGAATCAAATCACCAAAATGAATAAACCATTCATAAGAAAAAACAATTTCCACTAGCAAAAACACATCAGAAATAAATAATTTGATATATTTGAAATCAACTCTCATTGTGACGTATTTATCAACATAATTTCCTGATTTCCTTATATATTTGGATTCATCAAATTTATTCTTCCTACAGTCCTTAGAAAAATGACCAGGCTTACCAGAATAGAAGCATCCATCATTCATCTTTACATTGGCTTTTCTTCTTAGTGGTGCCATAGCTTGTTGTGATTTTGCACATGTGCCTTACCTCCTTTGTTTCTCTCCCATGGATTTCATCTATATGGATGTTTCCCTTTGGATACCTATGCCAAATATGAACTTTGAGACATGAAGTTAAGATTATTTTTGTGTTCTTCCTCTTGCAAAAGAATACCTGTCAATTAATCAAAAGTAGGTGCCTTATCTTTAGCTGCAAGACTCGTAATAAACATTTGATATTCTTCTAGCATACCATCAAAAGTTACAATTACTAGATATATTCTTGAAATATTCTCTCCAATCTCACCAAGATTATCTTCCAAATCTTTAATCATAGAAATAAATTTATTGATATTTTTGGTTTCCTCCATTTCAATTGAGAGTAATTTAGTTTTTAAAAACAATACTTGATTTGTATTAGTTGTTTCATACAAATCTTTGAGTGTGTTCCAAGTTTCCTTAAATGTATTGCGATCCCTGAGGTGTGCAATAATGTTTTCCTTGATGGACAGTCTCAAGAGTACCTTTTTCTTGGTCTCTCTTCAATGCCAATCTTGGGTGTTGGAGGGGCTTCCTAGTTTGGCTTCATCTTTGGACACAATTGACCAAAAATTGTATCCTTCCATGGAAGTACAGATCTGAAACTTCCAATTCATAAAGTTTTGTCCATCTAACTTAATTGATTCGTTCATATACAAATCAACCAATGGATTTTCCATTTCAAAAAAAAAATATTGCTGTAACTATTTGAAGATGAATAAACAAATTTTATTCCTTAAAAAAATAATTAGTTTACCTTCCTATCATGTTAAAAACCGTTGCATGCTTCTTTATTGTTGATTACTAGTTTGTGTCAACATTTTTCACATGGGCCTCTTTATCATGAATTCTCCTCCACGTGGTTGTATCATTCCTTGTTTGTGAAAACAACGAATTTCCTCATTGAATGTCTCTTGCATTTGAGTTCTTCTTTGCTCATGACTCTCTCCATGCTCAGAGTTTCATGGACATGTTCAATCGAGCTATTCCTACGCTCTATTGGGATTCTCCCACGCTCTGTTAGGACTCATGTTGTTCTCCTTTGCAATGCCTTCACACGAGGACAATCAATGTTCAAACATGAGTACTTAAATTTTTCTCTTCTCAGCAACAAATTGAACTCTCTTAGATCGTGGCATCAAATGGCGACAAATAAATAGTACAATGATTCCAAAGGAACAAATAATGATTCCTTCTTTGGCAGGTGGATCAATTGACCCCTCCATCAAGTTTTCTTCCTCTACATGCCAAAATATGATCTCTACGATGGAATGGAAACAATTCTCCTCTCCACTCCAAGGAAACAATAATGGTTCTCTATATCGCAGTTGTTCTCCTTACTTTCTCTCTTGACAATTTGTTTGGAAACTCATGTTATAATCCCTCTTAAGCGGTGGAAGAAAACACCAAGGGATGGTATTCTCTCTAAAAGTAGTACAACCTCACTATAAATGTCAAGGAACACTTCATCTGGGACTGTGTTCAAAGAGGAGATGTGAAGATTCAATACATTTCTACATATGAGTAGGTTGTAGAAATCCTCACGAAATATTTGTTACAGGGGAAGTTTCTTTTCTTTAGAGATACGCTGGGGTGGTACAAAACACCTTCCTCACTAAGAGGGAGTGTTAAAATATTGTAGCTCAAATAGGTGTTTCTGCATTGGCTTAGAGTTGAAGCATGTAGAAGTCGTCCGACAACTTTCTTAGGCTTACTTTATTTTTATAAACTGACTTATACAAAAAGTACATTAATTAATTTTTAATTAATGTTGGATTAGCTAAAGTTCATCAAGTAAATTAAAGTGAAGTTTATACTATGTTGTGATCGTTGATCTAAATCAATATCTTCTGTAGATCAGGGTGAATATTACAAGGTTGGAGATATTGTGGTAAAAGAAGCCTAAGAGAGAGTAATTCGACTCATTTGAGACATGTCAGAGTTGGAGTGCTGAAGAGGAAAGGAAAATATTATAGGAGAAACAAATCGAAGGGTAGTAAAGGAAAAGGGTGCTAATCCCAAGATAAGGAAGAGGGCATGATTTCCTAGGTAGTCGTACATCAAATATTAACAACAATGCAATGTACGGGTTGAGTGCAATTCCCAAGGTAGATTTGCATGCAAATCAAGGCAAGTTGGAGAGGGATCTATTGTAGTTGTGCATTTCCAAGGTAGAATTTTGTGCGGATTTTAGTGGCATGATTTTCCAAATTTCAAAGATAAGTATAGGTTCATTAATTGTTGTAACAAATTTTCCATATTTCTTCTCTATGGGTCAAATCAATAAAACTCTCATTTGCTAGTTTTCCCTTCGGGGTTTTTCTAGGGGTGTTTTATCCAAAATTTTGTGTGTCAATGTGTGTGATTGGTTCTCTATTTTCCGTCATGCATGTGTTGTTAATAAGCTCAGTGTATTTATGTTCATAAACATAAAATCTGGAATTTATTGTTTTATGTTCATGCATCTGGGTATAAATTGTTTTTATTGGAATTAGAGATCACATATTAAGGAAATTAACAAAGAGTATGGCTAGAAACTTACGGAAAAACAACCAAAGGAGAGGCTAGATATAGGAGCTATCATTCAACTATGGACCATCTTGTTATGCTTAGGATCTTTATAGAAGAGTGTCACAATAATAAAACCAATCTTCTCCATTGTTTCATTGACTTTGGAAAATATTTTGACATAGTGGCCAAGTCTAACCTTTGGAATATGTTAGAAGAGCTACATGGTCCTCTAGAGTTGAGAGCTATTGTGATAAGGTTTTACAAGAATGTTACTACCAAGTTTAGGAACATTGAGGGCTATTCAGGTGAAATATAAGACTTAAGGAATGTTGTCCCCTATCCCCTACATTTTTTGGCATATACATTGAGAAGTTAGAGGGTAATTTGAAATAAGAATGTTGTGTCGGCCTAAATCTTGTTGATATAGTCATCATCCCTTTGCTTTACACAAATGATATTGTTGTTATGGTGAGGAGTCCCTATGATATCGACAAGAAACTAAAAATCCTCAAGGATTTTTGTTCTAGTACGAGTATGACTACTCACACTGAAAAATGAACGTTAAGACAATTAAATACAAAATTATCTCTTACGCTAGCTTTTTGTATGACAAATACAACTTCCATGAAGTGAATTCATACAAATATCTTGGAATCGATCTTCATCACAAGATTAATTGGAACTATAGCATTAAGAAAATCATAGATAGAGGGTGGGAAATTTATTATGGGCTTGAAAAATGTTGTAAGTCAACAAACCTGTTGCTATGGAATAAGAAGAAAATCCTCTTTGAGACTCTCATTTGTTGTTATCTTATATGGTCTTGAAGTATGGGTTTGTAACATCTCTAAAGAATCATGGAGAAAATTGAACAAGTCCAAATGCATTTTATAACTTACAATCTCAAAATTAAACGAAATACACCTTATCTTATCCTCCTCATAGAAGCGAGTCTTTTCCCCATTGAGAGTAGAATTATGACTAGGTACCCAATGTACAAGAACATGATAAACAAAATGGAAGACAAGACACTTACTCGGTGGAATTTTTCCATCACTGACTGGGGTTCGATTCCCAAGGAAGGTTCCTTTAGTATCTAAACTTAAAATCCTATAGATACTAATAAATTCCTATAATGGAATAGGGATATTTGAAATGAACTAAGTCCCTGACTTAAAAAGTAAAAAAAAATAAAAAAGTAAAAAAAATAAAGGGTGTTCATGTAAAAAAAAATGTCCTCGATCAAGGATGAAACGAAGCTAGTTACTAAGGAGCCATATTACGATGTTATAATTCCCATTCATGTGACTTCAAAAACTTAGCACTATCTATAGTTTAGCATTCTAAGATACCTGAGGATTATTGTTTCGTTTCGTAGACTAGACAACACAATGATTAGATCCGATAGAGAACTAGGCATCTAGGCGTTTATTCAAGCTAGTTATAGAGTAATGAAACACTTAGATAAGATTGTGAACTTCTGGCGTAGTGGTGGTAGCAACACAATACACACAGGTTAGCGGAATACCGCCTAACCGACTTGTCTAACTCATCTTTGATCCTTAGATCCGTTAAGTTAAGGATTCATAGTTTTCATTACTTAGTTCATTCTAGGGTTTTAAGATACTAACTCGTGATCAAACAGTAATCCTAAGATGAGTGTTATTCAAGCTAGTTATAATATTGAAATATTGTTTCATCTGGCTTCCAATCGCCTCTTCTCTTCAAACCTGTACAACCCAAATGCATAGTCATCTTATTATTATTGTGTTTTCGTCCTTGATTCAGGGAATACACACATAACCCTGTACACAGAAACTTATTACCATGCAGGTACATTCAATTTGTAGAATGGACTCTGCCTCTGTTTTTCTGGTCTTAGTTGTTTCCCCTTGTCTTTTGACATCAATCCCAACAAATTCTTAATAGTTAGCTTGGTACGTGGAAATTTTCCCTCCTTGAGGGTTTTAATCATGTAAACATTGGTGTACTAATATTTGATCTATGTACAATAGTGTTTGGCTTAAGGTGTTCAACTTTTGTGGATATACCCTATTTCTCAACAATATATATTGTTTTTTCTTGACATGGTATGTGGTATATGTTTTTTTCAATTGACCCAAAATGTAACAATGTAATATAACATTAAAGCCAATTATATTATCAATCTCTTGATATCACAACATGATATAATATTGACACCAATATATTAATCATGCGGTGTGAATAATATTATGGTCACCCATAATGTTGCAATGCGGCATTTTGAGAAGTTGACCTCTTAACGTTGCAATGTGACACAATTTTGAATTCAACCTCTTAATATGGCAATGTGACATAATAGTCAACTCAACCTCTTAATATTGTAATGTGACATAATGTTGAAGTCAACCATAATGTTCCAATGTGACATAATATTATATAATATTATGTAAACCTTTTAATGTCATAATGTGACAAAATATTTAAGTCAACCTCTTCATGTTACAATGTTATATAATATTGAAGTCAACCTCTTAATGTTATAATGTGACATAATTTTGAAGTCAACCATATGATAGCAATGTGACATAATATTAAATTCAACCTCTTACATTATTACTCTTGAAATGTCACAAAGTCAACCATACTTTTGTGAAGTCTACCACAGTTAGTCGACATTAACTAAATTCAACCATAATCAATCAAAGTCCATTACAATCAACCATTGTTAATTAAAGTTAATCAAATTCAACCACATAACATAGTTAACTTTTGTTAATGAATGTTAACCAAATACAACCATCCTTAACCAAATTCCACCATGGTCAACCAATGTCACCCATTATCAACAAAACTGTAACTATAGATAGTGACAACCAACTATAGTCAACAAAATTCAACCATACTAAACAATAGTTAACCAAAGTTAACCATAATCAACTACAGTTAATCAAAGTCAACCAATGTTTAAAATAACCATTCATTGCCAACTAAATTCAACCATTCTTAATTGTAATAAACTATTTTCAACCATAGTCATTCATTGTCCACCAAATTCAAGAAATGTCAAGATCTTAAATTATCACTATTGAAATGTTGCAAAATGCCAGAATATTAAAGTCGACTATATTTTAAACCTCAAACATAACCTCTTATATTATCACTCTTCAAATATGATATTGTAACATAAAATTGAAGTCAACCATGTTATAACTTTGAAATGCCGCAATGCGACATAATATTGAAGTCAATCTATTAAATCATTTCTCTTGAAATGTTGTAATGTCATATAACATTGAAATCAACCATATTATCTACATCTTAATGTCAAAATGTGACATGATATTGAAATGAACCTCTTAATGTTGCAATGTGATATAATATTGTGGCCACCCAAAATGTCATAATGTGAGATTATGCTAAAGTCAACCTYMTAATGTCACAATGTGACATAGTTTTGAATTCMACCTCTAAATGTTGTAATGTGACAYRATATTRTAGTCAATCATAACATTGYCATGTACATAATATTGACATCAACCTCTCACATGATTAGAAAAATATATAATCTCAATGTTCAATCATAGTATGGTAAGTAAAAAAGATGATCATACTATATSTACTTAAATTATAACTATTGAACTATTGCAATATGTATTAACATTGAAAAAAACATATGGGCAACCTCAACCAAAAATTGTTAGATTGTTATTCTTCAATGTCACAATGTGGCATGTCATTGAAGGCAACTATATTATTATTTTTAAATGTCACAATGATACCTTTCATTGAAGTCACATGTAGTATTATTTTTGAAATGTCACAATGTTTCATAATATTCAGGTCAACTTCTTAAATTATTACTTTTGAAATGTCGCAAAGCCACATAATATTGAAAGTCAACTACATTATCAACCTCAAACATAACATCTTAAATTATTACCCTTGAAATGTGGCAACATGACATTGTATTGAAATCAATCATACTATTACTTATAAAATGTTAGAATATGGCATATTTAAGTCAATTTCTTAAATTATCATTGTTGAAGTGTTAGAATATGATATGATAATAAAGACAAATATATTGTGAACCTCAAACATAACCCCTTATATTATTTCTCTCAAAATATGTTACAACAAGACATAACATTGAAGTCAATCATATTATAACTTTGAAATATCACAACGTGACAGATACTTATATAAATATTTTCTTGAATAGTGTATTTCCAAGGGGAAAAGTAACGCTCCTCTAACACAATGTGAACCAAAGTTGACCTTTGGAAATTAACAAAATAATTTCTACAATACCTCTACAGTTAATGTGAATTAAAGAAGTACAAAGGTATGGTTACAAAACCATATTCAGTCATGGTCAAAGATGGTGAGCCATAATTAAACATAGTCAACCATGGTCAACAATAGTTAAACATGGTAAAAAATTGTTGGACAATGTCAACTCTAGTCAACCATAGTCAAGCATGGTCAACTATAATCAAGTAGTCAAAAATGGTCAACTATAATAAACCACATTAAACCATGGTCAACTAAAGTTAAGCATCGTCAAACATGGTAAACTATTGTCAAACATCATTAAACATGGTCAATCATTGTTAATTATCATCAAATAGGACTAACCATCATTAAACATGGTCAACCATCTTCGAATATTATCGAACATAGTCAAACATAATCAACCACGATAAACCATAGTCAACGATAGTCAAACCATAGTCAACCATGGTTAATCCATAGTCAAAGATGATGAACTGTAATAGTCAACCATGGTCAATCCATAGTCAAACATGATCAACTGTAATAGTCAACCATGTTCAAAGATGGTCGACCATAATATTCGACCAGGGTCAACCATAGTCAACCATGGTTAGACATAGTCAATCATAATTAAATATAGACAATCATAGTCAAATATTGTAAACCATGATAAAACATTGTCAATCATATTATTAATATTGCTATTTTATTTGACACATATATTAATCCTAGCTTACACTTAAATAATATAATGGCATAATCTCATTATTAAAGATGTTTGATATATGTCATTTAATACTATAATTTAAAAATGTGAAAAATATAAACCAAAAAATGTAAAATAAAATAATGTATAATGACGAATTTTAATTATGTAATTGTGCTAACTTAAATTTTGAAATGATAATAAACTAGCACAGCTACACAATTAAAGACATATTTAATTTACTAAACTTAATTTTAACATAAACCCTAATCTATAAATAAAATCTGTTATATCCCATTAAAACTTTAATTAAGATTTATAAATAAAATCTACTATATTTGGTCAACGAACTCCTTAATTCTATGCAACCAAAAATGATTTCGTCTTATTTTCTGTTAAAGAAAAACAAATTTGTGCTCAAAAATTTTAATTAAGACCTAAAATCCGAACCAGGCGTTCTTCATATGTGCTCTATTTTCCAGATCCGAGAACTTTCTTTCCTCTAAAGAATTCAACAAAGATATTCTTTTGTCAATAACTTTTGAAAACGAAAGATAAAAATGAATTCCATCACAAAATGATTCTTCATTTAAGTGTGAATACTCTCTCCAATTGCAGAAATCTTCTGTAATAAGATCATCGAAGTTCTATCAACTTGAGTGTGACGGAGTCCAGAATTTTTGCCATAAACATTAAATGCTAACAGATGCATTCAATGTTAATGGCTGACCTCGCTCCATTAACATTCAATGTTAATAGATGATCTCGCTCCATTAACGTGACAATTATATGTTGATATAGTAATTCCTTAATGCTCCTGCATCCGGATGCATTCAATGTTAATGGATGACCTTGCTCCATTAACATTCAATGTTAATGGATGACCTCGCTCCATTAACGTGACAATTATATGTTGATATAGTAATTCCTTAATATGATTAGGTAAATGTAAAAAAATAAATAGGTTAATGGATACATTTAAAAATACAAGGAAGTTATGAAGAGTAAATCAAATTCATTGATTTGGGAGGACGACTAAGAATATGCCGACATCTTCAATTGTTAACCATCATATTAAAATTTAAAATTAAAGTGATTAATTGTATCCATTACCAAACTTTATAAAAAATAATATATTTAAATAATAAATATAAAAAATATGAAATAATTGTAACCTTCTTTAGTTACTCACATTCTCCACGGGCTCAAAAATATCATAACCGACTGAATTATTATTACCATTTTTCATATTGAAAACCTTTGAATGTTAAAAATGTAGAGGTTTAAAAAAAATTGAAAGCATTGTACTGTCATCAAAATTTTAATATTATTTTCCCTACAATAATTTCATTCATTATAATTCATGGCATTTATGCATAACAAAATAATATTGACAACTGTAATATAAATGTGAAGGCTGCGGAAAAGGAAAGGCAAATGTTTGAACCCTGTACACAGTGAATTTGAAGAAAAATCTGCAATAATTTCATTATAATTCATGGCACTTGTGCAAAACAAAAATGGTATTGAAAACTGTAATATAAATGTAAAACATGAAGCACAAATTATGTCATGATCCACATCAACTGCGTTAAGTTAGCAAATTGAAAAACACCCTTGTCAAAACTCTGCTTAAAAGTTTTCACGACATCAACTGCTTAGAAGTATTCGTACAGGAAAGTGAAAAAAAAAAAGTGTAAATTATATATTTATATTTAATTTGTTTGAATTTTCAGAGATAATTTTTATTGGAATTTTTTTAAATGATAATTTTTTTTTTATATAATTGTTGATGAAAATATAAATTTTTATTTTTATTGTTTAAATTGTATTTAATAAATTTAAACTTTAAAAACTCTTAAAAATGCAATTTCGACTGATAATTCTTTTAAATTTCATTCCACATTTTAGTGTTGTCAAAAACCCCAACTTAATGAGTAAAGAGGAGAGAGACAAGTATCTTACTCCCTCTCTGTAACCATAGGAGTATGGGGAGATAGGTGTCATGTGTACCTGCTCTGTTCTGGGGTGTATGCTCCTACGTGCAACTGTGACTTCGCCCTCTGCATTTATTCTTCCTTCCTCAGTCTTTCCAACTTCTTCCTTCTTGAATCTTTTTAAAGCTACAGGCGATCAGGTTTTCGTTTTTCCCCTATTCTTTTCGGAAAAATAGGCCACCATGAGGCCGTTAGCACGTCCACTGTTTGTCCACCTGTTTTCCATGCCTTGGCAGTTGCCCCTGGAACCGTTTTTCCTTTCACATACGGATATGATACTGTTTTTTAGGGGTCATGGGTTGTGGCTGCTGACGTGGTGTCCCTATGTGTCGTTGGAAGGAGTTTTCAAGTATTTTTCGACAGGATTTTTCCGGATTATAGGTACACAAATCTCACTGGGAAAATACCTCAGATATGCACATACTTTGAGTATGCCATTCCTTTCACATTCGATAAGGCGACTCTTTGTAGTTTTCCTGTTAATTTTCATTGCTGGACTAGCATATTTCAGGGATACTATTTGCAGTAGTGTCAATTGACCGTGGTCCTTTTATGAAATGTATAATATACTAGCAATAATCACTTCTATGTAAAATGTGGATGATATACTTTGATCAAAGTCATTTTTCACTTTTTTTAAAATTAATGATGTCCATCAAAGTATATCAATCACTTTTTACATAAAAGTGGTTGTTGATAGTTGACGGCCGGCATGCCTAAAACAATAATTAATAAATTAATACATTTTAAATATAATCAATAAATAATAAATAATTATCTTTAATTTTTTTAATTAATTATCAATAATTATTTACTTAATTGTTAATAATTAATTAATTATAACTAATTAATTGAAAAATATTAATTAATAATAAATTATTTCTTAATTATTAATTGATATAAATAATAAATAAAATATTAATTAATAATTAATTATAAAATACAAATTAATGAGAAATAAAATAAGCATAACAAAATAATAAAGTAAATAATAATAATAAAGTAACCATGTGATAATAATAAAGTAAAACTAAAGTAAAGAAATTAAAACAACAACCTAATAATATAACATATTAATTTATTAATTAAGTATTTGTTTTAATATATTAATAAACTATAAATACATTCTTAAATATATTAACCAAGTAATAATACATTAATAATATATAAATATATTGATCATTGATTCAATATTACATAAATATATTAAAGTAATAAAATATTAATTAATAAATATATAAAAAATTAATTAATATAATAATAATAATAAATACATTAATAATGTAATATATTAATTAATAACTATGTTAATACATTATTAAATATATTAATTAATTAATACATTATTAAATTATATACTGTCTATAATATAGACAACATTAATAATATATTAATAAAGTAGTAATACATTAAAGTTAATGTATTTAGTAAAACATTGTTAAAATATTAATACATTAACAATATAATATTACATTACTATAATGTATAAATTAAAATATATATACATGAATGCATAATGTAATTAATGCATTATTAAAGTAATAATACTTTAATAATGAATTAATTGATAGATACATTAATAATGTAATAATTAATTAATAAATTAATGTATAATGTAACATATAAGTTATTATTTATTTGTAACAAATAACTTATTATTTATTTGTATAATGCAATAATGTATAATTAATAACTTATTATTAATTAATATATTAATGTAACATATTAAAGAACTAATACATTAATAATGTACTTTATTAATTAATTAATATATTAATAGATTGTTAAAATAATTAATCACTAATAAAATAATGTATTAATAAAATATTATTAACTTATTAATACATAGTTTTAATACATTAATAAAGTAATAATATGTTAATAAATACATTATTAAATTATTAATATTTTAATAAATACGTTATTAAAGTAGTAATGCATTATTAATACATTACTAAAGTATTAATATATTAATTGAAAATGGTTAGACTAACTATGGTTGACCATGACCATTGCTAACTTCCCTATAACTTCAATATGTATGATCTTCATTATGGTTGACCTTAGTTGAGCATGGTTGACAATGGTTAGTCATGTTTGACAATTGTTGTTTGTAGAAGATCATGGTTATCCATGATCATGACTACTCATGACATTAATACATTAATACAGCCTAGGTGGGCCTAATCGTTAAGAACATGTGTTTAATAGATTAATACATTATTAATTAATACACTGTTAAAGTAATAATACATTAAAACATTATTAAAGTGTTAATACATTAATAATGCATTATTACATTAATGCAATGTCTAAATTAAAGTATTAATTTACATAAATGTATAATGGCCTTGTCTAAATTAAATGAGGTCATAGCCTTGTCGTCACGAGGCTATGTTTGGCACATTGCGACGACAAGATATTTGTGTGACATTGCAATGACATGATATCTGCGTCATATTGTGTTGACAAGATATTTGCTTTACATTGTGATGAGGGGGATATGTTTGTCACAATGCGACGATAAGGATATGCTCGTCACATAAAGTATTAATACATTAATAAAGTAATAATATGTTAATAAATATATTATTAAATTATTAATACTTTAATAAATACATTATTAAAGTAGTAATGCATTATTAATACATTACTAAAGTATTAATTCATACATTAAAAATGACCATGATTGGATGGTTGACCATGACCATGATTAACTTTGGTTGAACATGGCCATTTTTAACTATGGTTGAGCATGATTATTGTTAACTTCCCTACAACTTCAATATGCATGACCTACAT
>JASDQU010011723.1:85380-97587 GCA_032191745.1 Picea mariana
TCGTCAAATAGGACTAACCATCATTAAACATGGTCAACCATCTTCAAATATTATCGAACATAGTCAAACATAATCAACCACGATAAACCATAGTCAACGATGGTCAAACCATAGTCAACCATGGTTAATCCATAGTCAAAGATGATCAACTGTAATAGTCAACCATGGTCAATCCCTAGTCAAACATGATCAACTGTAATAGTCAACCATGGTCAAAGAGGGTCAACCATAATAGTCAACCAGGGTCAACCATAGTCAACCACGGTGAGACATAGTCAATCATAATTAAGTATAGACAATCATAGTCAAATATTGTAAACCATGGTAAAACATTGTCAATCATATTATTAATATTGCTATTTTATTTCGCACATATATTAATCCTAACTTACACTTAAATAATATAATGACATAATCACATTATTAAAGATGTTTGATATATGTCATTTAATACTATAATTTAAAAATGTGAAAAATATAAACCAAAAAATGTAAAATAAAATAAAAATAAAATAAAATAATGTATAATGACAAGTTTTAATTATGTAATTGTGCTACTTTAAATTTTGAAATGATAATAAACTAGCACAACCACATAATTATGATTGTGGTTGATTAACGCCCAAAAACATTTAATTTATTAAAATTAATTTTAACATAAATCTTAATCTATAAATAAAATCTGCTATATCCGATTAAAACTTTAATTAAGATTTATAAATAAAATCTACTATATTTGGTCAACGAACTCCTTAATTCTATGCAACCAAAAATGATTTCATATTATTTTATGTTTCATTCATCAAAGAAAAACAAATTTGTGCTCAAAAATTTAAATTAGGTCCTAAAATCCGAACCAGGCGTTCTTCTAATGTTGAACAAAGATCATATCCGCTCTATTTTCCAGATCCAAGAACTTTCTTTCTTCTAGAGAATTCAACAAAGATATTCTTTTGTCAGCAACTTTTGAAAACGAAATAAAAATGAATTCCATCACAAAATGATTCTTCATTTAAGTGTGAATACTCGCTCCAATTGCAGCGATCTTCTGCAATAAGATCGTCGAAGTTCCATCAACTTGAGTGTGACGGAGTCCAGAATTTTTGCCATAAACATTAAATGTTAACAGATGCATTCAATGTTAATGGCTGACCTCTCCATTGTTAATGGTTGACCTCGCTCCTGCATCCAGATGCATTCAATGTTAATGGATGACCTCGCTCCATTAACATTTCCTCATTTGTTACCATGCTCCTAAGACACGCACGAAATGAAAAACACTGAATGACACGCACGGAATGAAACGTACTGAATGACACGCAGGGAATGAAATCGAGGTAGAGAATGAAACACACACGGAATGAAATCTGCTGGTAGAAAATGAAATGCACGGATAGTTAGGAAATCCGCGATAGCATGGAAAAGTAGTGTCCGTTAGTAATCCAAATCTTGTAATCTTAAAGGTTAATCATTTAGTAATCTAAATCTGGTAATTTTAAAGGATACAGTAATTTTTTAATATGATTAGGTAAATGTTAAAAAATAAATAGGTTAATGGATGTATTTAAAAATACAAAGAAATTATGAAGAGTAAATCACATTCATTGATTTGGGAGGACGATTAAAAATATGCCGACATCTTTAATTGTTAACCATCAAATTAAAATTTAAGATTAAAAAGTGATTAATTGTACCCATTACCAATAAATATTCTCATTTCAACCTAATTATCTTTATAAAAAATAATATATTTAAATAATAAATATTTTTTAATAAATATAAAAAATATGAAATTAATTGTAACCTTCTTTAGTTGATCACATTCTCGACGGGCTCAAAAATATCATAACCGACTGAATTATTATTGCCATTTTTCATATTGAAAACCTTTGAATGATAAAAATGTAGAGGTTTAAAAAAAATTGAAAGCATTTGTACTGTCATCAAAAATTTAATATTATTTTCCCTACAATAATTTCATCCATTATAATTCATGGCACTTGTGCAAAACAAAATAATATTGAAAACTGTAATATAAATGTCAAGGCTGCGGAAAAGGAAAGGCAAATGTTTCAACCCTGTACACAGTGAATTTGAAGAAAAATCTGCAATAATTTCATTATAATTCATGGCACGTGTGCAAAACAAAAATGGTATTGAAAACTGTAATATAAATGTAAAACATGAAGCACAAATTATGTCATGATCCACATCAACTGCGTTAAGTTAGCAAATTGAAAAACACCCTTGACAAAACTCTGCTTAAAAGTTTTCTCGACATCAACTGCTTAGAAATATTCGTACAGGAAAGTGAAAAAAAAAAAAGAGTGTAAATTATATATTTATATTTAATTTTTTTGAATTTTTAGAGATAATTTTCATTGAAATTTTTTGAAATGATTAAATTTTTTTTATATAATTATTGATGAAAATATAAATTTTTATTTTTATTATTTAAATTGTATTTTTAAATATATAAATAAATTTAAGCTTTAAAAACTCTTAAAAATGCAATTTCAACTGATAGTTCTTTTAAATTTCATTCCACATTTTAGTGTTGTCAAAAACCCCAACTTAATGAGTAAAGAGGACAGAGACAAGTATCTTACTCCCTCTCTGTAACCATAGGAGTATGGGGAGATAGGTGTCCTGTGTACCTGCTCTGTTCTGGGGTGTATGCTCCTACGTGCAACTGTGACTTCGTCCTCTGCATTTATTCTTCCTTCCTCAGTCTTTCCAACTTCTTCCTTCTTGAATCTTTTTAAAGCTACAGGCGATCAGGTTTTCGTTTTTCCCCTATTCTTTTCGGAAAAATAGGCCACCATGAGGCCGTTAGCACGTCCACTGTTTGTCCACCTGTTTTCCATGCCTTGGCAGTTGCCCCTGGAACCGTTTTTCCTTTCACATACGGATATGATACTGCTTTTTTAGGGGTCATGGGTTGTGGCTGCTGACGTGGTGTCCCTATGTGTCGTTGGAAGGAGTTTTCAAGTATTTTTCGATAGGATTTTTCCGGATTATAGGTACACAAATCTCACTGGGAAAATACCTCAGATATGCACATACTTTGAGTATGCTATTCCTTTCACATTCGATAAGACGACTCTTTGGAGTTTTCCTGTTAATTTTCATTGCTGGACTAGCATATTTCAGGGATACTATTTGCAGTAGTGTCAATTGATCGGGGTATTTTTATGAAATGTATAATATACGAACAATAACTACTTTTATGTAAAAAGTGGTTGATATATGTTGATCAATGTTATTTTTCACCATTTTAAAATTAATGGTATCGATCCAGGTATATCAACCATTTTTTACATAAAAGTGGTTGTTGATAGTTGACTGCCGGCATGCCTGAAACAATAATTAATAAATTAGTACATTTTAAAAATAATCAATAAATAATAAATAATTATCTTTAAATTTTTTTAACTAATTATTAATAACTTATTAAATTATAATAATTATTTACTTAATTGTTAATAATTAATTAATTAAAACTAATTAATTGAAAATTATTAATTAATAATAAATTATTTCTTAATTATTAATTGATATAAATAAAAAATAAAATATTAATTATAAGAAATAAAATAAGCATAACAAAATAATAAACTAAATAATAATAATAAAGTAACCATGTGATAATAATAAAGTAAAATTAAAGTAAAGAAATTAAAACAACAAAATAATAATATAACATATTAATTTATTAATTAAGTATTTATGTTAATATATTAATAAACTATAAATACATTCTTAAATATATTAATCAAATAATAATACATTAATAATATATAAATATATTGATCATTGATTCATTATTACATAAATATATTAAAGTAATAAAATATTAATTAATAAATATATAAAAAATCAATTAATTAATATAATAATAAAAAAATACATTAATAATGTAATATATTAATTAATAACTATGTTAATACATTATTAAATATATTAATTAATTAATACATTATTAAATTATATACTGTATATAATATAGACAACATTAATAATATATTAATAAAGTAGTAATACATTAAAGTTAATGTATTTAGTAAAGCATTATTAAAATATTAATACATTAACAATATAATATTACATTACTATAATGTATAAATTAAAGTATAAATACATGAATGCATAATGAAATTAATGCATTATCAAAGTAATAATATATTAAGAAATACATTATTAAAATAATAATACCTTAATAATGAATTAATTGATAGATACATTAATAATGTAATATATTAATTAATAAATATATTAATTAATTAATACATTATTAAATTATATAGTGTAAAAGTATAATACACACAACATTAATAATACATTAATAAAGTAGTAATACATTAAAGTTAATGTATTTAGTAAAGCATTATTAAAATATTAATACATTAACAATATAATATTACATTACTATAATGTATAAATTAAAGTATAAATACATGAATGCATAATGTAATTAATGCATTATTAAAGTAACAATACTTTAATAATACATTATTAAAGTATCTATACATTTATTGAAAATGATGATAGTTTACAAGGGCTAACTATGATTATAGTTTCTTATGACCATAACTATAAATAACATTAATATATTAAAGTATACTAAAATGTATTAATTTAATTAATTAATACATTTTTAATAAATACATTACTAAAATATTAATACATTAAGACTTTAATAAAGTATTAGTACACAAATTAAATAATACATTAATAAGAAATTAAATAGTAAACCTTTAATAAAGTATTAACACATTATTACATTATATTAATGTATAAATGAAAATATAATTTTTTTATTAATGTATAATATAATTTATTATTTAGTTGACACATTAATAATGTAATAATTAATTATAAATTAATGTATAATGTAACATATAAGTTATTATTTATTTGTAACAAATAACTTATTATTTATTTGTATAATGCAATAATGTATAATTAATAACTTATTATTAACTAATATATTAATGTAACATATTAAAGAACTAATACATTAATAATACACTTTATTAATTAATTAATATATTAATAGATTGTTAAAGTAATTAATCACTAATAAAGTAATGCATTAATAAAATATTATTAACTTATTAATATATAGTTTTAATACATTAATAAAGTAATAATATGTTAATAAATACATTATTAAACTATTAATACTTTACTGTTTTCAGATTTCTGTGGTGAGGGATTTCAAATTCATTTGCCGGAGAATCCACAGTTGGTGTAATTTTGTCATTGATGTTTCGAATCTGGATCGAGATTCATCATCAGGACTAATCGTCAATTTTGAGAGCTGGCTGATCTTCGTTATTAATAGTGTATATGCAGGATAGTAAATAGGATAACTAGGTCGGCTAAATGTAACCCTAATTCGGAGCTAACAAATTAATTATTAATGGGTTTAAAGGTAACTTTTAATAGTGAATAATATAAATAATTAAATTTTTAATTAGTCCTCATGATGAATCTCGATCCGGATTCGAAACATCAATGACAAAATGACACCGATTCTCCGGCAAATGAATTTGATATTAATACTTTAATAAATACATTATTAAAGTAGTATTGCATTATTAATACATTACTAAAGTATTAATATATTAATTGAAAATGGCTAGATTGACTATGGTTGACCATGACCATTGCTAACTTCCCTAGAACTTCAATATGCATGACCTTCATTATGTTTGACCTTAGTTGAGCATGGTTGACAATGGTTAGTCATGTTTGACAATTGTTGTTGTAGAAGATCATGGCTATCCATGATCATGACTACTCATGACATTAATACATTAATACACCCTGAGTGGGCCTAACGGTTAAGAACATGTGTTTCCTCTTAAGAGGTCACAGGTTCAAATCCAGAGGGGGGTAGGGTATGTATACCTTCATAGACTTTACCAGTCAAATCGCTGGGCGGAGGGGGGTCCCTTGTCCCACAAACAAGGGGGTCTCATACACTATTAAAGTAATAATACATTAAAACATTAATAAAGTAGTAATACATTAATAATGCATTATTACATTAATGCAATGTCTAAATTAAAGTATTAATTTACATAAATGTATAATGGCCTTGTCTAAATTAAATGAGGTCATAGCCTTGTCGTCACGAGGCTATGTTTGGCACATTGCGACAACAAGATATTTGTGTGACATTTCGATGACATGATATCTGCGTCATATTGTGTTGACAAGATATTTTCTTTACATTGTGATGAGGGGGATACATTTGTCACAATGCGACGATAAGGATATGCTAGTCACATAAAGTATTAATACATTAATAAAGTAATAATATGTTAATAAATATATTATTAAATTATTAATACTTTAATAAATACATTATTAAAGTAGTAATGCATTATTAACACATTACTAAAGTATTAATTCATACATTAAAAATGACCATGATTGGCTATGGTTGACCATGACCATGATTAACTTTGGTTTAACATGGCCATTTTTAACTATGGTTGAGCATGACTATTGTTAACTTCCCTACAACTTCAATATGCATGACCTACATTATGGTTGACCTTAGTTTAGCATGATTGAAAATTGTTGTCTCTAAAAGATCATGGCTAGTCGTGATCATGACTACTGATGACATTAATACATTAACGTATACTATAATGTATTAATTAATTAATTAATTAATACATTATTAATTAATACATTGCTAAAGTAATAATACATTAAAACATTAATAAAGTAGTAATACATTATTAAATTTTTAATACATTAATAATGCATTATTACATTAATGCATTGTCTAAATTAAAGTATTAATTTACATAAATGTATAATGGCCTTGTCTAAATTAAATGAGGTCATAGACTTGTCATCACGAGGCTATGTTCTTTAGATTGTGATGGAAAGATATTTGCATGACATTGCGATGACATTATATCTGTATCATATTGTGAGGACAAGGTATTTGCTTTACATTGTGATGAGGGGGATATGTTCGTCAAAATGCGACGACAAGGATATGTTTGTCACATTGTGTCTACAAGGCTATGGTCGTCGGATAGCGATGACATGATATTTTTGTCACATTGTGACGACACGATATTTGCATCAACCACTTTTTACATGATATTTGCACCACATTGTGATGGAATGATATTTGAGTCACAATGTAATGAGGAGGCCATGTTCATCAAAATGTGAAGATAAGGATATGTTTGTCACATAGCCACGATAAGGCTATGGTCCTCACATTGCAAAGATAGGATATTTGCATCAAATTGTGACAACAAGATATATGCATTACATTGCGAGGACAGAAAATTTTCGTCACATTGCAACAACAAGGCTATGTTCATCACATTGCTATGACGAGGCAATGACAAGGATATTTAGATCACATAGAAATGAGAAGGCTATGTTCATGAAATTGTGATTACAAGGCTATTTTCGTCACATTACAATGACAAGGATATGATTGTGACATTGCAATGACAAGGGTATGTTTAGAACATAGCAACGGCAAGGCTATGCTCAACACATGGCGAAAATAAGGCTATGTTCATCACATTGTGACAATAGGAGATTTGCATTGCATTGTGAGAACATGATGCTTTTATCACATTGGGACGACGATGCTATGTTCATCACATTGCAGGATATCTTCATCATAGTGCGATGATAAGGCTATGTTATTCACTATGCCATGATAGGGCTATGTTCTTCATAGTGTGATAATAAGGATTTATTTGCCATGGTGCAATGAGAAAGCAATGTTCATCACATTGCGATGATGAGGCTAAGTTCGTCACATTGAAAAGACAAGGTTATGTTCAACACATTGTGACAACAAGGCTATGTTTATCACATTGTAATGACAGGATATTTGTATCACATTGCAAGGATAGGATAATTGAATCACATTGCGATGACGAGGCTATGCTCATGACATTGCAATGACAAGGCTATATTCATCATAGTGTTATGATAAGGCATGTTGATCACATTGTGATGGTGGGGCTATGTTCGTCACATTGGAATGAGAAGGCCATGTTCGACACAGTGGGGCGTTACTTTGTTTTTTAGATTGTGATGCTACTATGTTCATCACATTGCAACATTACCATGTTAGTAAGTGGGCGGATGTTATACTCATCGCACTGCGATAAGAAGTCTATGGTCATTGCATTACGATGATATGATATTTGTGTGACATTGCAATGACATGATATTTTCATCATATTACAGTGACATGATATTTGCATCACATTTTGACAACATGATATTTGTGCCACATTATGACGAGGAGGCCATGTTCGTCACAGGTTATAGTCGTCTCATTGCTATCACATGATATTTGTGTCACATTGTGATGACATGATATTTGCATTGCATTATGAAGAGAAGGCCATGTTCATCACAATGTGACAACAAGGCTATGGTTGTCACATTGCGACGACAATGCTATGGTTGTCACATTGCGATGCATAATTAAATGTATGAATATTAACAAATTATGTTCGACACATTGCAACATTTGAAAATGTTTATCAGATTGTGACTTTTGTATATGTTCATCGCATTGCAACATCCACATATGTTCATCACATATCGACGTTACTATGTTTGGTTGATTGCAATATTACTGTGTTTGAGAGATTGTGACATTTGGAAATATTTGTCACATTGCGACGTCGGGATATGTGCGTCACATTAGAACTTGAGGAAATGTTCATCATGTGGCGACGATAGGGTGATGTATGACACATTGCAAAGTCTATTTATTTTCATCACATTTTTACATTATTATCAACATTTCGACGACATGCATATGTTCATCACATTGTTGTGTTACTATGTTAGTCACATCGCAACGTTATATGTTTGTCCCTTATTGTGACGTTACTATGTTTGGAACATTGTAATGTTACTTTATTTGACATATTGTGACGTTTGGAAAGTTTTTTCACGTTGTGACGTTGGGATATGTGTGTCACATTGTAACGTGACAAAATGTTTGTCACATTACGATGACAGGGTGGTGTGACACATTGCAATGTCTATTTATGTTCATCACATTTCCATGTTACTATCCACATTGTGACTACATACCTATGTCCATCACATTCGGATGTCAATTTATGTTCATCACATTGCGACCTTACTATGTTCAGTATATTGCAATGTTACTATATTCGTCATATTCCAATGTTACTTTGCTCGTCACTGTAATAAAGCATATAAGCATATATAAAATTAGAGTATGCATTTATGTTTTTTTCTTTTTCGTGTTGCAAGTTGCAAGTATCATGAAAACGCAAAGGAAGGGGTTAAAAGAAATTATGATTTATAGTGTAAAATATTTAAATGAAATTTGTTTATGACTAACTATGATCGATATTGTGGTATTTGTTTTGTTAATATATTCATACAAATGATGTGTTCCCGTACAACTAACATGTTCATACAAGGACACTCTAGGAGAAATTGTTTTTCATCTTCAACCCTTTCAGTGTCACAAAGGTGACAAATTCTTTCATGCCATGATGTTGTCCTTGTATATGGAAACAATTGTAGAAGTAAATAAAATTTATTTCTCATTTATTCAATCATAATTTAGAAAATACAAAATACTCTACACATAACAAGAGTTATAATTTATCACTACAAGTAGTGCAAAAAATATATGATTATCACCACGTTGATTTAGGTTAAACTTCATTAAGCTAAATGATTGGTCGAGTATATGGAAACAATAATTGTAGAAGTAAATAAAATTTGTTTCCCATTTATTCAATCATAGTTCAGAAAATACAAAATATTGTCCACATAATAAGAGTTGTAATTTATAGCTACAAGTATTGGAATTTTTTATATATATATTTTTTAGACAATTGCAATAATACATTAAACGAAATGGTTGATATTGATAATTAAGTTGTTGGTAGGGTTGTCATTGGGGTTTATATAAAAGGTGAAAAGTTAGCCACATTCATATAAAAATAATATAATTAATATATAATATAGATGCATTTCGATAAGCGTATTTAATTTAGAAAACCTAACTTAACATAATCCTAATTCTAAAATAAACAAACCCTAACCCTAACATGAACCCTAACCCTAATATAGTTTAACATTACAGGGGAGTCCAGCGATCCTATTAAGTGGTTGGCTCAGAAATGAAGTCATTGAAGAGCTAAAAGCTTAGCTAGTGGAAGCCTGGCCAATGAAGCTTAAAATTGGATTCACAATGCTCAGACATATATTCCGAGCTCGGGGTATGAAAATTTTTAAAGATACATGAAATGATATTCTTTTATTTTACTTTTCAATATTTTATGTTCCTTTAATATTAGGCCCAACAACTCCACTACTCTTCCACCCCACTGCAGTTTGGCACAACAAGCATGCAGCCTTTCCAATGACCTCAAATCTTCAACGCCGTTCAATTCTTCTAATTCAGTACACTGTAATATCCAGTCTCACAAGTTTTGTGAGTGGTTCCAGTCTTCTTATGCTCTTCAACCTGTTATAATCGTGTATGTAAAACACCTCCAAAGACACCACTGTTTCAAGACTACACGATTCCATTTTCCTCAAATTATGACAAACAATCAATTTGAGTTTTATAAGTGTGGAAGGTCTCGTATTGTCATACAACACCGTAGTTCCAATGCAGTCAATTGAGGAAACAGTCCAACAAAACCTAGAAAACATCATAATGCCCTACAATTCACAAGCTTCAATTCCTTCAAGTTCCTTAAGTTACCCAGTGAAGGTGGCGGCGTCGAGGCATTCATTGTTAACTCAAGGATTTCCATATCGCTTCTAGCTCTCCAATTGCACTTAGTAATTCATATATCTCTGGAAAACTAATATTTAATTTGACCAAGGACTTTTGATGTGCCACTCGCTGCAAATATTCAATTCGTTTAAAACTGAAAAATCGATGTATTCAAGCGTCCTTATATTTCCTATTTCCTAGTGCTTGGCAGGAGATGGCTAAATTCAAGCATAAGTGTAAATCAAGATATTTAAGACAAAGTGCCTTCACTATGGTGAAATCAGGCCTGGATTAACAAACCATATCCAGTCCAGTGTATGGAACTTTCAGAATTGTGAAGACCTATTAACCAACGTTTCATATAGAACATTCACACCACTATTATGATAATCTTGGGGTTGTTCCAGACCGCCTCCCAGCACAGTGCTTCACAATGGTGGAATTCAGATCTCGATGCCACAAAGAGATAACAACAGTTTCTACCGTTGGGATCAAAGTCTGCAAGATAGATATTCACACACACAAAGAATGGTCTGAACAAAGAATGATAAACAAACACATGTATTCCACTGCGATTGCGTTTAAGGACACTTGGGAATGTAGAAAATGAAGCACCCGACCAATATGAACGTGGCCACAATGTGAATCTAGTAAATTAACTAGCACAGTCACTAACTCGCAGAACGCCGAAAGATAGCAGTTGAGAACGTGCTCTTAATATACTGAGAATGCGTGTCCTTAATATAAAACATTTGTGGTAATTTGTTTGGTTGTATTAGGTTGATAAATGGAACGTGGCAATTACATATCTTTACAGTGTTTTTTTAATGTGATTGGGTAAATGTTAAAAAGTAAACATGTTAACGGATACCTTGATAAATGCAAAAAAGTTATAAACAATAAATCTGATCATTAATTGTGCTCACGCTCTTCTTATTATGGGCATATGATACGTGTTATCCACATCCAACCCTTCACATTCATAAAATCGTGTTCACTGTTAATCCAAACTAAATAATGAATGTGGAAATAAAAAGCTCTTTACATATTAATCTTTCTTAATTAATTAAATTTTAATTAAATGTGGCAATCAATAACTAGAGCAGTAATTCCTTAATCAGATTAAGTAAATATGAAAAAGTAAACAAAAAAGAAGTTATGAAATTAAATCTTTCATTACTAACCATAAGATTAAAATTTATGATTAAAAGATTAATTACTCCATCAATTCATCAATTCCCATAGGGGACGCCTATCCGCTCCGCGTAAATATGATAAACTACATTTTGTCACAACAAAGTCCTAATTACCAAAAATGCTTTCTTATATGTATAATGTATATCGATAGTGATCGCCTAGATCTCCAATCGAAGCCCTTCCTTGGGAACTCTACAGATATAATTCTTAAGTCGTTTTAC